>JAQSVH010169848.1:0-19148 GCA_029448705.1 Adansonia digitata
ATCTCTGTTTCTTTATTTTTTTGCTACTTTTTAATTTTTTGTGCTTTTCATTTATTTATTTCTTCATCTTGTTTTCTTCAATCTTCATTGTGAAGGAACTTGAGATTCAAACTTTGAATTGGTCTTGACTTTGTGTTGTGACAAAACATTTATTGTTTTTGTAACTTTAAAATGGGATTTACTTTTTTTAACTTCAATGCTTTGCCTTACCATGCACCCAATGTGGAAAGCGATCCTTGATTAGGGTTTAAAAAAAACAAATAAATCATTAGGCTCAAAGGGAACTAAAAACCAAAATAATTTTTATATTTGCCAAAGGATAGAGAAAAACGGCCATTTGTCATTTTAAATAAAGCCATTTGAATCATTGAGCATTTCACTAAGAGAGTGGATAGTTTTCTTTTTTTGAAATCATTTTAAGTACCTCAACAGCATAATGTATCACTCAATTTTTTCTTATTTTCTCATTTTGACATTTTGGATTAATTTATGCACCTCAACATTATCAGCTTCATAGCCATTTAACGAATCTTGTTTCTAGCTGGGCCTTTAAGAAAGAAATCAAATTAGTATAGGAAAACCTTAAATTTCACCTCTTATTTATCAGGCATTGAATTGAATAAGTTCTATCCTAGAGGAAGAACTATTTTTGGCTCATGTTTACTCTCATTCTTCCTAAATTAAGGATTTGGAAGAGTGTCATGGAAGTTGCAATAAAAGATTATCCAAATGAATTTAAAAGACCTTAGAGTACCATCCTTATTTTAAAACATATCTAACTATCGATATCTGAATGTGTTAGGAGTATAACTTGTTTGTTCGACCCTCAAGAATCCAAAAAAGAACATTCGAGTACAAAAGGTCTATAGTTAAATGTCTAGGATACTTTTATTAATAAAGGTGAAGGCTCTTTTTAAAAGAGTCCAATCTAATAGTGATCACCTATCCAAATCAAAATTTTTTGAAATGTTCTCATTACCTAAGATACTAGAAATTATTAACAACAAAGTTCATATACTATGACAAAATGCACAATGTTCATCCATTTATTTAAAAATTCAGAGTTTTTAAAAGGAAAGATACAAAGTTTTAAAGTTAAGATAGAAACTACCCCTGTTTGGCATACTACCATAAGGTCGATGACTCTCAGGCTAATCATCCTTGATAGGCATCCACTAGCTCTTGGAATTTTTTTTGAGTCAGTATTCCTAAGAGCTTGTACTTTACCCTTGAATGCATTGCAACTTTTCATGGAATGGCCTTCCATTCCTTAATGATACTCACATATAGCATTTGAATTATACTATTCCAAGTAGGAATGTTTCCTAAGTTTTGTTGGCACAACAAAAATCATTTGACTCTGCTAAGGCTATTAAATAATGAAAAATTAGGGGTTAGGATACAGTTCAAATGGATTTCCTTATGTTCTTGATTTTTTATGGTCTTGGCTTTCATTAGCTATAACTAGTTGGCATTTATTTATATGGTCATTTTCATGTCCCATATATGCCAGATGTTGCCCCTTAATAAGCTTTAAGGTCAGCATGAATATGTATTATGGGACTGACTCCAATATGTTGAGTACCTTGAGATGGTTGCCTTATTGCCTCAAATGAGTCTACAGCAGGTTAGTATGATATGGGACTATTTGCATTTCTTTAGTCAAGGCTTTGCTTTTTTTCTTGACTTTTCCTTTACAACTCTTTTCCTCTTTTTATTTCTTGAGTGATTTAGAGTATTCGAGGCTCTTATTTCCCTTCATTGTTTTGGAATTGTTCCAACCTCTCCTGTTAACTACTGTCTTCTTTTTCCATTTAGTGGTCCAATGTTATTCCACCTTAAATGGAAAAAAAATTTAAATCAGTGTACGTTAATATGCATGTGTCCTGTCAGCATTAATTTTTATTATCATTCTTATATGGATATCATGAATGGAAAATTAACATGTGGATGAATGAATGAATAAATGAATGAGTGAATAAGGTAAAGATTTAATGGCATCAGACAGAAAGATTATTATAGGGGCAAGAATCTAAGGAATTTGAGTCATTATTCAACACCATTCTTTCATTAACCAAGCCTCTCTGCTTTATTCATTTATTATTGGTGTACATTTACAAGATTCAAAAAAAAAAGCAACAAAAAGATTGCTCTTTCAAAGATTTTATTTTTCTAGATATGTCAATACTTTTAGGGAATCCTTGCAAATCCTGATAATTCTTTTTTAGCCCTCTATTTACAAAGCCAACAAAGCAGCCAAAAGTTTCTATTCACAATCACTTCATTACCCCTTAGCATTCTCATGCTTCCAATAATGTGATAGGAATTTAGCATCATCACTTAACCTTGCTTTGACCTGAATTACACTGGCATCGTCTGGCATTTTTCTATAGCATGCCCATGTAATCCCGCATGTTATTTGCAATGTGCATTGATGTCATACCATTTTGGGTAAGGGCATTTATAGGAAATAATGTGCGCAGGAGCAACAAGCTAATTCTAGAACAAAATAGTGTATAGTTCTTTATGGGTTAATAGGATTGAATCAATTTGGCAATTCCTTTTATCCTTTTATAGTATTTTCTAAGTACGAGCACTAGAAGATGATAGGGTAGCACTTAAAGACCAATAAGGTTAGAGGGCAAACTAATTTGTATAGTCGTAGAATTGGTGGCCTTAATTCAAACATGTGAATTGGCTAGCGATTGAAATCTCATTTAACAGTGTGCTTGAACCAGTCCTTGAGTCTTTAAGTGCCAAAGGTTCAGTTGATGGCATTGGTGACTCTTGGGGATCACCCAGAAGGTCTTTGAAAATTTTTGTTAATTTAGACAATTGTTCCTCTATCACTTGAATCTCATGCTCCATTCCTCCAACTATTCTCTCCAAGCTATTTATTCATGCTTCCAATTGATCTCTTAAACTCTGGTTCTCTAGATTCATCAAGGATGAGGATGCTTTTAAACCTTCAACCATTTTTACCTGCCTATTGAGCAAATTTTCTTTCCCCTAGGCTTCATAACCGTACTCTTCCTGGATGGACTCTAACGTGCTGATTCTTGCCTCTAAATTATCACCCACATCTTGATCCTTTAAATAAGATGAATGGCATGGATTTAGCATATTATGGAAATTATGAATGCTTGAGTATATAAACAAATGAAAATCTTGCAGATGTGAATGAACTTACAACTTCTCATAGGACATAGATATCGTGCAAAAATTAAGAAGGAAAAATCCTAACACTGTCTTTTCTTCTTTTTTTAGTAGACCCAAAAGCTTCATAAATTTGATCAATTTGTTTTTGATTTTTCTCTTTTTCATTTCTATTTTTTTCTTGGTTTTCTATTTTTTTTCATTTTTGTTTTACTTTTTTTTCTTTAACTTTTTTCTTTATTTTTTTTTTGAAAAGAAAGGTTCATGTCTTTTATTCTTTTTTTTTAACTTAAGAAAGAATTCATGAAGTCTATTTTTCTTAAGAATGAAATAGCAAGTACCAAAAATTATTTCAAAAAAATTCATCACAATATGGCAAATCAAAGTGAGAAATAAAAATAAAATTTATCATAGCAACGCAATGTAAACTTATTGATAACAAGAAAATCAAATTATAAGAGTAAAAGGTTAGAAGCAGTCTCCTATGTGTACCTACTTCGATAAATTTTAAAATTGGGTATGGGTTTAACTAGGTAAAGCTCTTATAGTTCATTATATGAAGTTAAGGTTGGATGCCTAAATAGATTCCTGAATTATTCCTTGAGTTCGAAAAGAATTAAAAAAGTGCTCTAATCCTTACCATTACGAGTTTATGTTAGAAAAGGTTCAATTCGAGTGAAAGTATCTTCTACACACGTAGCGAGGCTAACACCTTAGGTAAGCATAGGAGTTTACACCTAATGGGTTTTTCACTAGCCTAAATAGAGGCTAACACCTCAGAAGGCAAAGCTACTTTGCTCCCTCCTAGAACATAGAGTAGCATATGCCCCCTCTATAAGCTCTACAAGTGGTTCAGCCAAGCATGATAGGCCTTGAAACAAAACTTTTCATTTTTACAATTTAGTCCCAGAACACATACATTAGATTCGGTAACATAAAATAACCCACCAAACAAAATTTTTTCAACTCAATAATCAAGCACTAATCACTACTATTATGTAAGAAATCAAGAAAAATAAGTATATAGACATGTTATTCCAACATATTGATAAGAAAATACCAAGTAAAATAGTATCATCATGAACATTTATATATGAAAAAAAATCAAATCATATCACAAAAATCAACATCAAATTAACAAACAACATGTTTCATGAAGAAAATTTAAGATATTATTAATAAAAATCCAAGAAAATAGTTAAATCAAAGAAAATAGTTCACGGCCATCAAGCTTAGCCTTTCACCATGAATTAAAATCTATGTGCTTAAGCATGATTTTGGCTCACTAAAAGGAAGAAAAGTGAATGAAATGAACAAGAACTAAAGATTTTAGGCGAAAAAAAAACCTTCGAAAGCTTTAAAACTTGAAAAAAAAAACCATAGTGTTTTTAGTGTTTTTTTTCTTTAATGCTAATAGCCATAAAATGAACTATACTCTCCCCATTAATAAAAGTGAGGTTTGGCCAAGGGGATGAAAAAAATCCCGTTGGCTGAAAATTAAATAATTTTTTTAATGATTTTTAATTAATTTTTTTGATTTTTGTATTTACAGATAAGACAGCATTAAATTGATATGTACTAATATATGTACTATTAGCTATGACTCAGTCTTTTGAATAATGATCAAGATAAGATCAAGTAATTGGATAGTTAAAATCAACTTAAATTGGTTAAGAGAAAATTGAAATGCAACTAAACTGGTTTCCATAAAACTAACTTGTAAAAATCCAAAATTAAAATTAAAAATTAAATTAAAATTAACAAAAATAAACGAAATCTTAGAAATGAAAAAAAAAAGATCACAATAATAAAAAAATCTTGAATGAAAATCCTAAACTCGTAAAATTTTATGAAAAATCCTTACAAAAAAATTGATATATGTAAAAAATTCAAAACTCACAAAATGAGTTAGAGTTTCAAAAAACTGATTTAACATGAATTTAATAAAAATATTTGATGAATTTTTAAATTTTTAAACTTAAAAAAATTATACCAAAAAATTTTATGGAGTAAAAACCCCGGATATTGAAAACGAAAAAAATTTCACATAATTCTAATTTTGAAAAGAATAAGTTGATTTTAATACATTGCTCTAAATATTAATTTCTAAAAATAATAAAGATAAACACTTGAATTTTGGAACAAATTTCACCCAAAAAAATCAAAAGTAGGAATTCGCATTATAGTGAAAAAATCAAAATTAATTGGTAAATTTGACAACCTGATACCTCATGGTATTAAATACGAATATGGATTTTTTTAATATTTTTTCATTTTTTTAGAGTGCATATCGACGTAAATACTGCACAGGTATCAGTTGAGATATACAACGATCATTTTTTTCAAATTTTATAGAAAAATATCAAAAAATTCTTTAAAATGAAAATTTTGATCATGATATCATTTATAAAAATGTCCAAAATTTGACAAAAATACTAAAAAAACCAATTTCCAAAATTTGACAAAATACTAAAAAACCAATTTTTCTTATGTATATTCATCCTTTTTTACCCAAGATTGGTCCTTAAAATTGCACTTTTTTTGTCACATACATACATGGCCATTTAAATATGACTAAATCAATCTTGAAAATATCCAATTTTCCCAAAGGAGATCAACCTCTGCCAGGATACCACTAGATTCTTGTTCTCAAATGTTTAAGACTATAAGAAAAAAAGTCCAAATGAAATTAGATGTCTACAACTACCAACAAGGAGTTCAGCTTAAGTGCAATGCTCCTACAACATTTAAACTACCCACTACTGCAAGTGTTGACACATGGTAAGATCTAGACCATTCGTCAGCTTATAAGGAGGCTTATGCCAGCCTATTCTAACCAAAGCCATTAGCTTCCGATTAGGTCTCTAACCAAGCTAACTTTCTTTCTCTATGCTTTTTACTTTTCTTACACTCTTTCCTTTATTTTTGAAATACTTACAAAGACATTAACTTAAGCATCGAAGCTAAACTTCTAGCACCTACCTCACATCTTTTACACTAGCCAGTATATTTTCTAGCATCTATGTACTTACCCTATTTGCACCAACATGCCCATTCCATCAACACCGATGTGCATAACACATCAACATTTATGTGCTAATCACATCTACACCTATGTGCTCAAACTTTGGCACCTAACATGTACCTTTACTAAGGGAAATTTGTTCTCCACATTAGTTAATTTCTTCTTGGTGAACACTTATTTCTCCACCCATAACATTTATGATGACTAAGATTTGAACTTGATATTCAGAAGTACCAATCCAATTTAGCCAAACTCCTACCTTGTCTAAACCATGAATATGTTTAAGCCTAACACAATGTTTATAAAAGAAATACTATCGCACATGCATACAACAAAAGGCTATACTCTCCCACTATTCCCCACTTATGCAATTTTCTTCATGGTTTCTATATATATATATATGTGTGTGTGTGTGTTGGTGTATGCTTTTGAACCAATTAGGTTAGGATAGGATACATAGACAAATAACATCATTCATGTTACTAAGCTTTGGTAATGTAGGTTTTCCTTCATGTTAGTGCGTGATTGACACTCATACAAACACTAATTGGATAAAGCCTTGCAAACACAATGGCCTTGCAAAGTTAGCAAATTAATTACAATGATAAGATCTTTATGCATCAAACCTATGTTTTTAAAAATGTTCTTAGTCATCGTATTGTCAGAAAAAGGCATTAACAATGCAAAGAAACTAATGTATGCTAAGCCTTCATGCACATGATGCGTGCAACCCTTTAATCTCATAGAAGTTGAAGAATATGAGACACTTGAGGATAGCATATGGTGCTTGTTTAATGGAAACAAATTCACTCAACATGATCTGAATGAGAACTCCATTTGGTATAAGTCACTCAAGTGTTTATGGAATATATCATTAGACTTGTGATACCAAATTATCTCGTATAAAGAGTGTTATGCTTTAATTCGATCATGAATGGGTCCATAATAGATGGATGCTTATGGTAAGGTGATTTTGGGTATAACATAAAGCATATGGTAGATAATAAGTTATACAAAGAGGATTTACCACTTCGAGCAACATTGAACATATCTCAG
This sequence comes from Adansonia digitata, assembly GCA_029448705.1. Taxonomy (NCBI): domain Eukaryota; kingdom Viridiplantae; phylum Streptophyta; class Magnoliopsida; order Malvales; family Malvaceae; genus Adansonia; species Adansonia digitata. Next base: position 7,238 of record JAQSVH010169848.1, read on the forward strand.
GTGTTCCTAACTATGGTTGATTGGCTTAAAGTCTTTGGCTAGGGAAAAAATGGATTATAAGGAATACTTCCTCATAGATCCATGAACATTAACAATGAGCTGTAAAAACGAATATGGATAGAGGTTTGGGTAGACACTACACCATGCTCATCCTCAATCTAGGATATATGATGAAAGGCTAATACTACCCTAATAAGCTGATAACTAGAAGGTTTCTATAAGGTCAAACTAACTCTTCAACATTTGGGTGGTCATGATGGCTTGCTAGGTCCCACTCTTGATTTATGAACATGATTAATAAGATTATCAATATTCATTGCCAACAGGTTGGAACCTAATGGGTCACACACAGTAAAGAATTTTGTTGGATTAAATTTGGGACTTACTTAAGTATGACTTAATTAAATAAAAGGTAATTGAATAAAAGACTTAATTAAAAAAAGTTTAATTATTTAAGACAAAATTAGATTTGTGAAATCTAGATTTTCATATCTAGCTAAGATATTAATAATAAGATTGTCTTATTAAAATAATTTCCAAATTAAGACATAAGTTATTAAGGTGGATAAACACTAGTTCTCGTTGAAATAATATTTCACTTAGACTTAAGATTTTCTTAAAAATCAAATTTCCTATCTCATGATTTATTAATTATCCCTTCTAATATTATTTTAATGTTAATTATTTGATAATTAATTTAAATAATATCAAAATTAAGTTAAAAATAGTTTTTAATTAAATTAAAGATTGTCTAGTGATAAAATCCATAGGGACATGTATGTATTAGCTAACTTATGTTTTCAAATTATTTATTTAATATTTTTATAATTATTGGATAGTTATATTTATTAAATAAATATTATTTATTTATTTAGAATATATAATATTGAATAAATTGGATTAAGTTCAAGAAACATAAGTTTGGCCCAAAAATCTTAATTATTGTGCAATTTACAAGGAATATGGTCCAAGCTTGTTGTGCCAATTTCTTTGGCCCAATTTTGGTGGGTTTAAACCAAACTTAGGAAAGTTGTTTGACCATTCAATTAACCTAAAACAAGGAAAATAAGTTCAACTTGTTTTGGGAGTTTTAATTAGGTTAAAACTATCCCATTCTTAATCCAATTAGGAGTAGGATTGAGCTGGTATATATAGATATGATGGCGTAAAGGCTTTAAGAGAGTTTTTAACCTAATTTTGCGATAGAAGGCTACTGAATATCTTGATAGAATATATTTTATTAGATAAAAGATAGTTTCGCAAACAATACTCCTATCTACATAAAACCCTAGAGATTGTGCCACTTTCGTAAGAGTTATTTTGTTTGGCACAATCTTCCCTTATTTTTTTTTTAATTCATGATTGATTCAAGATTTAAAGTTACCTTGGTTTAAGGGTTAGTAACCCTTAAAGCTAGGACTAGAGTACCACCGAACCCCAAGAAGGTTTCAATATCTACTTATGTGGATAACCGTTAAGACAAGACATGTGTACTGCTTGTGATCTTTAAGATTTTTTCAAGAAACCAATTCTTGGTGCTTTGTTATTTAGGTTTTGACATCTAAATTTAAGGTAACTTTTGATCATATGGATGATTAAACCTTGAATTAAATCTGTATTGTTTACTACACGTAAATCCCTTAGTAAAGATCCATAGGGAAGTTTAGCAGTTTCTATGTTTACTAACTCCACTGTGTTTATGTTTATGTTTTGATAATTTTTGAAATCCAATACATGCATGAAGTTAGACTTCACTAGAAAAGAGTTCTCTTCAAGTGGTATTAGAGCCTATAGGTTTATGCATTTCATGTAGTAAGTATAAGATCATTCATGGTAACTGACATTTGGATGTCACATGTATAGATCTATGAAGTTTTGGGCCACAAAATTTTTAAATTAATTTTTTATAAATTTTCTTAATTCTGGACATCATGCTTAGTGTATTGATTTAGATCAATTACATGTTAAATTGATGAAATTTGGAAACTTGTTCCTTGTAATTTGTGATTTCACCAGGGATTTTTTTAATGGTTTCTTTGCTGTAAAAATTGATTTTTATGATTTGATTTTATAATATTAAACTTATAAATTTTAATTTTGATTTATCTAAATATGATTTAAAATAAAAAAACATAATCTTGAATTTTCTTGGTGATGTCCCATGGCATGGTGTCGTTGGCTAATCTTGGATGTGATCTTGCTTTTAATACACCTTGAAATCTTGATGGAAAAGTTCCATAGATTTGCTGCACTTTAGGACAGCAATCTAATTTAAGAATATATGATTCTTGAATGGATCTTAGTTGCTTAAATTTAAGGCATGTTGATGCCACATTCATAGAAAGTGTTCCATAAAAGTTGCAATTTGTGTGGCAACTTGTTGCCATTGAATTTGTTGCTTTGGTTTTAACTTTGGCAGCATCCTGAATGAATTTTCATCATCTAAAATTAGTATATAAACATCCTCCATTGGTTTGGAAATCTTGTTTCAATCCTAGGACTTACTGTAAGGTGATGCCACTTCTCGAGTTTTCTTGAAACTTGCAAATAGGGGGCAAGGTGTTACCATCTTAAATGCAGCCTTGAATCATTTCTTGGCAGCACTTAATCTGATTTTCTAGCACCTGAATAGATGCTAAACATTATCAAAAGGTGGCAATTAAAGGCTATTGGCATGGCCAAAAAGATTGCCTGAACCAAAGGCACTACTTGTGAAAGTCCTACTTCCATTAAAACTAGTTTTCGAGTGGGAGTGAAATTCCTTAAAATTAGGAATGGGATTCCTTCAATTATAGAGGTTAAGTTGGATTAGATAAATAGTTATCTAATAGAACTTGGTTCCTAAAAGTTAGGAATATTGAAAGAGTTTCAATTTAACTAGGATTCTTTAAATAAACAAGTTTTGAAAGAATTAAGATTTGGAAACTTATTTTCTTAAACTGTTTAAGTAAATAGGTTAATTTAATTCTAATTTTTTAAATGTATTAATTTTGGAAACCTAATTTAAGCATGCAAATAAAAGTATTTGTCCTTATTAAGACAAATCACCCAAAAGTTAGGTAAATGTCCAGTTTACGATTAATTTCCTAAAAGTTAGGAATAAGATTAAATGCATTTAATCACTATGGCCAATTCTTATAGATGTTTTTTTTAATGTTATAAATTTATTTATACATGCATTGTATATGTGTGATCACCATGTGATATCAACTATACATTATTATGCTATAATTGCTAAAGCATGGAGGATGGTTATGGATTTAGACCTTAGTCTAACTAGGTTATGGATGGTTAATTTTATTTATTTTAAATAGGGTCTAAAAACCCTCCCTTATCTCTTTATTATCAGAGGTTGTGAAATTCTCTTCTTACTTTACTCCCTTAAACGTAACTCAAGGTTTCTTCAAACTCATGTAAATGTTACATAGTTAAAGATCTAGGATTAGGTTGGTATTAGAAAATTTATGTACTCCAAGATGCAAAGGAAATGGCGCCAAGATGAAGTCCAAGGAGATTACCATCAAGACTTATATGGTATGCAATTGGTATCTTAGGAAATTGGCCACCTAGTTTCCTAATGGCTTAGGGAAACTAGTTTGGAAGAAAGTCCATAATTATCCTAGTAGATTGCATGTAATAGATTCATTTTATGTTGATATATGTGTGATATGTATGCACTTGAAATATATACCAATGCAATGTAATCATAAGCAAATAAATGAGACTTAAATAATCCATTAAAAGAAATCCGTTATAAAATATTGAGTCCATTCGTTAACATGATTAGATGTCTTCCATTAGATTATAATAAGATAACTGAGTTTCAACTATGAGGATTTGTTAGGCTAACCCCAAGGTCTCTTTCGCTCGAACTACTTGAGTTATAATTAATGGGCCCTATTCAACTAAGGTCGTGTTATCTAGATGCTTACGAACTTGACCTTACGGCATTAGAGGCGATGGTTAGCTGAAATACATATGATGTATTTAGGTAATCGATTACCACCTAACTGATCTAAGAATTGCATAGAGATACAATTGGTAAGCTAAGTTCCTACTCAATTAGTTCTTGCATGGCTTATTGGGCTAATTGATGGTTATGTAAAAATAAAAAAGGTCATCGCTCCTTAAGAGGATTCAAATATTAAAATTCTCGTGTTATAGTTAAGGGCTATAATTACACATAAATAATAAGGAATAATTATTCTAGTTTTAAAACTTGACTGAGTGATTATCTCATGTAACTAATTGACATTAAATATGTTTTAAAATTCATAAAAATTATAAAAAAGAAGTATGACTTTTAATCTATCACCAGATAGTATACTGGATGCTAATAAGTTGAATGGGCTTAATTTTGTTGACTGGCTCCGCAATGTTAAAATCTTTTTAATACAAAAGCACATAACTTATGTACTTGATAAGCCTATACCTAATGTACCTAGATCTGATGCTTTTTAAAAGGAGAAAGATGCCTATCAAGTTCATAGAGATGATCTCATGTAGGCCACATATGTGATGATGGCTCACCCAATCTCTAAAAGCAACATAAGGGCATGAAAGCTCTGAGCATCATCCTAAACTTTAGAGAACTATTTGATAAGGAAAGGCATAATAAAGGGTTTGATGTCTTAAAGGAATTGTTCCAAATAAGTATGTTTGAAAGTACAATCATTAGAACTCATGTGCTAAAAATGATTGGCAGGATCACTCTTTTAAAACAATTGGGTTGGTCGATGGATAATGAATGAGCCATTGATCTTATTCTTTCCTCTTTACCTCTTAGTGTTTCATAATTTATGTCAAACTTCAACATGAATCACTTAAAGACATCCTTTCTTAGATTACTGATCATGTTGTCTATGGCAAAAAAGTCTTTCACCAATGAAAAGGCTATCCATTTGGTTACTTCTACCTCCACAAAACCAAGAAGAAGAAAAAGAAAAAAAAATTGAGAAAGGATGGATCAAAAAGTTTGAAGCCATCTAGTGGAGTGAAGCCTAAGGAAGGAACTAATACGGTACTTATCACCATTGCAAAAACCATAGTTATTGGAGGAGAAACTGCAAAAAGTATTTTGAATCGATCAAGGACAAAAAGCAAAAAAAGTTTCTCCCTAAGATATAAATTTGAAAATTCATTTACTTTTTGTTAGTATATGATACCTGATTATGGGAACTAGATATGTTTGAGATATTATAGGGACCAATGATAAAGACAAGGAGAAAGATAAATCAAGATAGACCATTGGAGAAAAAGGTAACCAAGATGATACAGATTAAGCTTGTGCCTCTATGCATAAAGTTATTAAAAACTTTCATTTCATGATTTATTATTTTAAACATTGGATGTTTATCTCAGCTTTATGGATCGATTTTATGAAATTTTATAAGATAAATGTTTGAAACATATAACTTTTGCTGGCATATGGATGCCATGCTTCTAATTTCCTTTATTTAATAAATCTTGATAGAATTATTCTACATCATGGTCTATTAAATTATACCAATAGATTAAATTAAGCCCAATTAACTTAAATTAGAATTTTTTTAAGATTGAATGCAAAAGGTTTTATACATATTATGTTTAGTGGTAGTATTCATGAATTATTGAAAGTTAATATTCATGAAAACATAAGACTTAGTTTGAGGAATCATGGGATATTGAAAATTAATATACATGAACAAGTGACAAAATAAAGTTATACATACTTGGATGTAATTTTGGAAAGAGTTCCAAAAAAGAGAGATTACATAATCATATCCAAGATACATAAAACAAATCATTTCATCATGGGCTTGTGAAAATGATTAAATTTTAGATTATAGCTATCAAGCTAATTAAATTGATTCCTTTCATAGTAAGACAACAGAGCTATATGATTGGAAACACAGTCTCATTGTGATTCAAATAGTTTTATGACTCAATAATAAAGATTATCATAAATGAATTAAGACATTCTCCTATAAACACTAAGAACAATACAATTGTTTCAACTGTAAATGGGAGATGTTATTGTATGCCCTTGAACCAATCAGATTGGTCATAGGATACATAGTCAAATAACATCATACATGTTAGTAAGCCTTGGTAACAAAGGTTTTGCTTCATGTTAGCGGTATGATTGATACTCATGCAAATACTAATTGGATAAAGCCCTTGAAACACAATGGCCTTGCAAAGTTAGTAAACCAGTTACGATGATGACATCTTTATGCATGAAAGCTGTGTTTCTAAAAATGTTCCTAGTCATTGTATTGTCAAGATGGGACACTGACAATGCATAAAGACTAGTATATGCTAAATCTCCATGCATGGGATGCATGCAACCCCTTGATCCATAGAAGTTAAAATATACGAGATACTTGAAAATAGCACATAATTTCTTATTTGTTGGAAACAAATTCATTAAACATGGCCTGAATGAGAACTCCATTTGGTGTAAGTCACTCAAGTGTCTATGGAATATGTTCTTATGTGTTGGTTGTGTATAATAGTTCTTAGACTTGTGATACTAGGTTATCTTATATGAGGAGTGTTGTGCTTTGATTCCATCATGAATGGGTCCGTAATAGATGGATGCCTATGGTAGGGTGGTTTTGGATATAGCATAAATTATATGGTGGATAAATGAGTGATCTAGAAAAGATTTACCACATCGAGTGCATTGGAGATATATCTCAAGTGTTCTTAACTATGGTTATTGGATTAAAGTCTTAGGCCAGAGTATAAATGAATTATAAGGAATAGTTCCTTATAGATCCATGAACATTAACCATGAATTGTACAAACAAATATGAATAGAGGTTTGGTAGACATTGCACTATGCTCATCCTTAATGTGGGATATATGATGAAAGGACCATTCTACACTGATAGGCTAGTTACTGAAAAGTTTTAGTAAGGTCAAACTAACTCTTTAACATTTAAAAGTTCATGATGGATTGCTAGATTCCACTCTTAATCTATGAACACGATTAATAAGATTATCAATGTTTATTGCCAACGTGTTGGAAACCTAATGGGTCATACACAAAAGGTAGTTTTGTTGGATTAAATCTAGATTTAATTAAGTATAACTTAATTAAATAAAAGGTAATTTGAATAAAGGACTTAATTGAAAAAGTTTAATAATTTGATCTAAATTTTGTTTTCTAATTAAGACATTAATAATAAGATTTTCTTACTAAAATAATGTCTAAATTAAGACATAAGTTATTAAGTTGGATAAACACTAGCTCTAGTTGGAATAGGGTTTCACCTGGACTCGAGATTCAATTAAGCATCCAATTTCCTATCTCATGATTAATTAATTATCCCTTTTAATATTATTGTAATAGTAATTATTTGATAATTAATGTTAAATAATATTAAAATTAAATTAAAAATAGTTTTTAACTAAATTAAGGAACTTTATAGTGATAAAATCCATAAGGATGTCTATATACTAGCTAATTTGTGTTTCTAAATTATTTATTTAATATTTTATGATTATTTGATAATTATATTTATTAAGCAAATATTTTTTATTTATTTAGAATAAATAAAATTGAATTAACTGGATTAAGTTCACGGAAACACAAGTGTGGCCTAAAAACCTTACTTACTATGACAAAGAATATGGTCTAAGCCTATTAGGCGATTTCTTTGGCCCAATTTTGGTGGGTTTCAGCCAAGGCACGGGAGCGTTAGCTTACCATTTAATTAACCAAAAAAAAAATTAAATTCAACTTGTTTTGGAGTTTTAAGTAGGTCAAAACTATCCCATTCTAAATCCAATTAGGAGTAGGATTAAGCTAGTATATATAGAAATGATGGCCTAAAGGCTTCAAAAGAGTTTCTAACCTAATTTTGAGATAGGAGGCTACTGAATATCTTGAAAGAATATATTTTAGTAGATAAAAGATAGTTTTCTCAAACAATATTCCCATCTACACAAAGTGCTAGAGATTGTGCTACTTCCTTAAGAGTTATTGTGCTTGGTGCAATCTTTCTTAACTGTCTCTTCTTGGTTCTTGATTGATTCAAGATTTAAGGTTTAAGGTTACCTTTTGGTTGTAAAAATCCTTCTAGCTAGGACTGGAGAAGCATCAACCTTAAGAAGGTTTCAACAGCTACATTTATGGATAACCGTTAGAGACAGGACACATGTGCCACTTTTGATCTTCAAGATTCTTTCAAGAAACTAGTTTCTTGTTGCTTTGTTGTTTAGATTTCAACATATAAACTTAAGGTAACTTGTGATCATATGGATGGTTAAATCTTGAATTAAATCTTTATTGTTTACTACATATAAGTCTCTTCTTAAAGATTTGTAAGGAAGTCTGACTTTTTCTATGTTTACTAATTCCTTTGTGTTTATGTTTATGTTTTGATGGTTTTTGAAATCCAATACTTACATGTAAAGGTGGCAATTGGATGGGTTTGGGTTGAGTCATTTCAGGTTTGGTGTTTTTTGGGTTCAGGCCAATTCAGGTTCAGATCTATTCGGGTTTGAGTCTTTTCAGGTTCGAGTTCAGGTTCAGGTCGGGTTTAGGTTTAAGTGTACTTTACATCATTTTCATTTTATGTTAAATGTAATCATTTTTACATAATTTTGAATTCTAACCCCTAAGCTTGAATTTGGCTCGATTTAGCTTGAAAAAAATCTCAGCTCGATTGCATGGGCCTAGTCACGGCTTGAAAAAATTTTGAATTCTAAACTCAGAGCCAAATTTGGCCTAGCGGACCCATTTGGTACAAATTACTATTCATAATATTAAAAAAATTTATATTAAAATTTATATATTTTATAATTAAATTTAAATATAATATATTATTTTATTTGAAAAAAAACACTGTTTCAGGTTGAGCCTACTTGAAACTTAAAATTTAAGACTCGAGCCTAATCGTGCTGGGCCTATTGGGTTGGGCAAGTTTTTCAGCCCACGAGCAAGTCTAGCTGCTAGTTTAACATGTTATTTTTTTCATTTTTTATATGGTATCATCTATTATGACTTCCATATTTTTTAATTTATTTTTTTACTTTGTTATACTATTATCAGACTCTAATTATCATTATTTGAAATAGTAGTAGTAGTAGTAATAATAATAATAAGAGAAAGAATAAGAATAAGAATAATATTCAAAGAAATATTTAAAATTTTACTACTAACAAATATAAACTCTTAACATTTAACAAATCTAACTAATTAAATTTAAAATATATGATAATGGATGATATACTTTATTTACAATGTTTTCAAAGCTCATGATTTACTTTTTGATAAATTATTATTTTATAATATACACACATGCTCAAGGTTCGAGCTACCTACTCGATCGAATTGGGCTTGGGCCCAAATTCTTATATTTTTGTTTCAAACTAGCCCAGCTCAGCTTGAAAAAATGATTCTAAATTAAAATAATATATTTTTAAAATTTAATTATAAAATATATAAATATTAATCAAAAAATATTCTTTAATGTGATGACAATAATTTTGGCTTAAACAGGAGGGTCTAGATACATTAAATAAGGGCATGGGCTTAGGATTTAAAAAAAAAATTTAAGCCGCAGTTAGACTCGACCCTTGAGCAGGTTTAATCATATATAAAATATAAATTAAGTTTTTAATATTTAATTAAATGATATATGGTATTAATATTTAATAATTAATTTATTTTTGATATGGCATTATCTATTATGGCTTTCATATTTTTTAATATCTTATTATTTTGTTATACTATTATCAGACTCTAATTATCATTACTTAAAATAATAATAATAATAATAATAATAATAATAATAATAGTAATAATAATCAAAAAAATATTTAAAATTTTACTATTAACATACATAAACTCTTAATTCTGATGAGTTTAACTAATTAAATTAAAAAAATATAATAAATGAATGGTATACTTTATTAATGATAATTTCAAAGCTCATGACATGATTTACTTTTTGATAAATTATTATTTTATCATATATAGACCTACTCAAAAGTCAAGCTATTTATTTAGCCCAATTGGGCCTAGGCCCTTATTCTCATATCTTGGTTTTAGACTAGCTCAACCCACTCAAAACAGTGATTTTAAATTAAAATAACATATATTTTATTTAAATTAAATTACAAAATATATAAATATTAATAAAAATATTTTTTAATATGATTAATAGTAATTATGGCTTAAACATGCAGGTTTGGGCATGTAAATAAAGACCTGGGCTTGAGATTTTAAAAAAAATTTGGGCAACATGCTGGCCCAAATCCATGAGCAGGTTTAATCATATATAAAATATAAATTAACTTTTTAATATTTAATTAAATTGTATATGGTACCAATATTTAATATTTAATATGTAATTAATTTTTGATATAGTATTATCTATTATGGCTTTTATTTTTTTAATTTATCTTATTACTTTGTTATACAATTATCAAATTCTAATTATCATTACTTGAAATAATGATAATGATAATAATAATAATAATAATAATATTTAAAGAAGTATTTAAAATTTTACTATTAACATATATAAACTTTCAATATTTAATGAGTTTAACTAATTAAATTTTAAAAAAAAAAAGATAAATGGATTATGTACTTTATTAACAATGTCTTCAAAACTTATGATATGATTTACCTTTTGATAAATTATTATTTTATCATATATAGACTTACTTAAGGGTGGGGATACCCACCCGGCCCAATTGATAGCTTGGCCTGGTTCATAATAGTGATTTTAAATTAAAATAACATATATTTTATTTAAATTTAATTATAAAATATATAAATATTAATAAAAATATTTTTTTTAATATGATAAACAATAAGCTGGCTTAAATAACTAGGTTTGAGCATGTTAAATAAAGGCTTGAGCTTGGAATTTTAAAAAATTTTAGCAGCGGTCTGACCTAACCCATTAGCAAGTTTAATAATATATAAAATAGAAATTAAGTTTTTAATATTTAATTAAATTATTAAAAGAATATTAAAATAAAATTGATAATTTATATTTTTTTACTATAAAAAATTATTAATTATAATTTTACCATATTTATTTTTAGTATTAAATTTAGGTTCAGATTTCGGTCCTTTCGGATTCGAGTTCCTTCAGGTTTAGGTTTTTTCATGTTTTGGTCATTTCGGGTTTAAGCTATTTGAGTTCGAATCATTTTGAGTTCGATTTTTCTCAAGTTCGAGCTATTGAATTTTTGGTCTAATTGAGTTCGATTCAAATTTTTTTAGATGGATTTTTGACTTTAGGTTTATTTTATCACCACTACTTGCATGAGGCGAACTTCACGGGGAAGGAGTTCCATAGATTTTAACTTAATACTTTTTGGAGAGCTAAACACATGTAAAAATCTATTGAATTTAATTATATAAAGAGAAGTAAATTTTTGTAACCCATAGAAAAGAGAAGTTGTCAAATTCTAACTTGAAATCTTCGATTTAAAGATTTTATTCTACATGTGTAATTGTAATATATCCAACTTTATAGTTCGGAAAGTAATATATCAACTTTAAAATAAAAAATATGTAATTGTCTTAATAGCCGCCACAATTCGAAGCCGTGTTCCTTGCAACCCCGGCTCCTCCCACCCCCCACCCCTCCCCTAAATAAAAGAAAAAATATATACATAAAGTCATCCCCTCACAAAATATGGAAAATTACGTCCTCAAAATATATGTACACACATATATATGTATATATATAATATATGTGTGTGTGTATGTATGGAAGATTACGTGAATGAAAAGAAGAAACAAACAAAAGGAAGAGTAAATTAAATGTACCCAGTGCATAAAGTACAAGCACCCGGTGCATCAATTCCCTCGTTTCCTTGAATATCACAACTTTTTCGTCGGTGAACAGATATAATTGGAGTTTATTAGGCTTAGAAAAAATTGAACTGTACTTTT
>JAQSVH010169869.1:0-96678 GCA_029448705.1 Adansonia digitata
CACTACAATCATGTTCTCCACATTAGGATACACGATATTGATGCTTTGGATTTGCAAGAAAAGCTTTTCTTTCCACCTTTTTCCCTTTGGTTAAGGTTCATCCGTGAAATGAGATAAACTTGGAAACTTATTACAATCTCCATTCCTTTCGTTATAGGCACTACAATCATGTTCTCTACATTGGCGTACATGATAATGATGCTTTGGATTTGCAAGAAAAGCTTTTCTTTCCACCATTGACCTTATAATTAATGTTCTTTCGCAAAAGGAGTCAACCTTGTATACTCGTAATAATCTGCATACTTTTTGTTATGGGCACTACAATCATGTTCTCCATATTGGCATACACGATATTGATGCTTTAAATTTACAACAAAAGCTTTTCTTTTCACCATTTTCTTTATAATTAATGTTCATCTATGAAATGAGTTAAACTTTGATTCTCATAATAATCTACATTCTTTTTTGTTATGGACACTGCAATCATGTTCTCCCCATTGGGATACACAATATTGATGCCTTGGATTTGCAAGAAAGGTTTTCCTTCCACCATTTTACTTATAATTAATGTTCATTCGTGAAATGAGTCAAACCAGGATGCTCATGATAATCTCATTTCTTTTCGTTAAGGGCACTATAATCATGTTCTCCTATTGGGATACACGATATTGATGCTTTGGGTTTGCAATAGAAGCTTTTCTTTCCATCATTTTCCTTATAATTAATGTTCATCCATGAAATGAGACAGGCTTGGATACTCATTATAATCTCCATTTTTTTCGTTATGGGCACTACAATCGTGTTTTCCCCATTGGGATACATGATATTAATGCTTTGGATTTGCAAGAAAGGCTTTTCTTTCCACGATTTTACTTATAATTAATGTTTATTCATGAAATAAGTCAAACCAGGATGCTCACAATAATCTCCATTCTTTTTGGTATGGGCACTACAATCATATTCTCCATATTGGGATGCTCGATATTGATGCTTTGGATTTGCAATAGAAGTTATTCTTTTCACCATTTTCCTTATAAATAATGTTCATCCGTTAAATGAGTCAAGCTTGGATACTTGCATTAATCTATATACGTTTTGTTTTGGGCACTACAGTCATGTTCTTCCCATTGGGATACACGATGTTGATGCTTTAGATTTGCAGGAAAAGCCTTTTTTTTCTGCCGTTTTCCTTATAATTAATGTTCATCCGTGAAATAAGACAGGCTTGGATACTCAGTATAATCTCCATTCTTTTTGTTATGGGCACTATAATCATGTTCTCGCATTAGAATACATAACATTAAAGCTTTGGGTTTACAATAGAAGCTTTTCTTTCTGCCATTTTACTTATAATTAATGTTCATCCATGAATTGAGTCAAACTTGGATGCTCATGATATTCTCCATTCTCTTTGTTAAGGGCACCATAATCATGTTCTCCACATTAGGATACAAGATATTGATGCTTTGGATTTGCAAGAAAAGCCTTTCTTTCCACCTTTTTTCTTATAATTAATGTTCATTCATGAAATGAGTTAAACTTGGATACTCATAATAATCTCCATTGTTTTTATTTTGGGCACTACAATCATGTTCTCCACATTAGGATACACGATATTGATGCTTTCTATTTACAATAAAAGCTTTTCTTTCCACCATTTTCCTCATACTTAATGTCCATCCATGAAATGACTTAAACTTGGATACTCGTAATAATCTATATTCTTTTGGTTATGGGTACTACAATAATGTTCTCCCTATTGGGATACATGATATTGATGCTTTGGATTTGTAAGAAAAGCTTTTCTCTCCACCATTTTACTTACAGTTAATGTTCATTCATGAAATGAGTCGAACTTGTATGGTCATAATAATCTCCATTCTCTTTGTTATAGGCACTGTAATCATGTTATCGGCATTGGGATACATGGTATTGATACTTTGGATTTGCAATACAAGCTTTTCTTTCCTCCATTTTCCTTATAATTAATGTTCATCCATTAAATGAGTCAAACTTGGATACCTTAATAATCTACATTCTTTTTGTTATGGGCATTACAATCATGTTTTCCCTTTTAGGATGCATGATATTAATGCTTTGGGTTTGCAAGAAAAGCTTTTCTTTCCACCATTTTCCTTATAGTTAAGGTTTATCCGTGAAATAAGACAAACTTGGATACTAATTATAATCTCCATTCTTTTCGTTATAAGCACTACAATCATGTTCTTTACGTTGGGATACATGATAATGATGCTTTGGATTTGCAAGAAAAGCTTTTCTTTCCACCATTGTCCTTATAAGTAATGTTCTTTGGTGAAAGGAGTCAACCTTGGATACTTATAATAATCTGCATACTTTTTGTTATGGGCACTACAATCATGTTTTCCACATTGGCATACACGATATTGGTGCTTTGGATTTGCAATAGAAGCTTTTCTTTCCACCATTTTCCTTATAATTAACGTTCATCTATGAAATGAGTTAAACTTTGATTCTCATAATAATCTACATTCTTCTTTGTTATGAGCACTACAATCATGTTCTCCCCATTGGGATACACGATATTGATACTTTGGATTTGTAAGAAAAGCTTTTCTTTCTATCATTTTAATTATAATTAATGTTCATTCATGGAATGAGTCAAACCTAGATGCTCATAATAATCTCCTTTCTTTTTGGTTTAGGCACTGCAATCATGTTCTCCGTATTGGGATACACGATATTGATGCTTTGGATTTGCAACAGAAGTTATGCTCTCCACCATTTTCTTTATAGTTACTGTTCATCCGTTAAATGAGTTAAACTTGGATACTTGTAATAATCTGTATTCTTTTTGTCATAGGCGCTACAGTCATGTTCTTCCCATTGGGATGCACGATATTAATGCTTTAGATTTGGAGGAAAAGCTTTTCTTCTACCATTTTCCTTATAATTATTGTTGATCCATGAAGTGAGGTAGACTTGGATACTCATTATAATCTCCATTTTTTCCGTTATGGGCACTACAATCATGTTCTCCCATTGGGATACACGATATTGATGCTTTGGGTTTGCAACAAAAGCTTTTCTTTCCACCATTTTCTTTATAACTAATGTTCATCCATGAAATGAGTCAAACTTGGATACTCACGATAATATACATTCTCTTTGTTATGGGTACCATAATTATGTTCTTCACATTAGGATACATAATATTGATGCTTTGGATTTGCAAGAAAAGCCTTTTTTTTACCATTTTCCTTATAATTAATGTTTATTTGTGAAATGAGTCAAACTTGGATACTCGTAATAATCTCTATTATTTTTGTTATGAGCATTACAATCATGTTCTTGGCTTGGGGATACATGATATTGATGCTTTGGATTTGCAACAGAAGCTTTTCTTTCCATCATTTTCCTTGTAATTAATGTTCATTGATGAAATGACTGAAACTTGGATACTCGTTCTTTTTGTTATGGGTACTAAAATCATGTTCTCCTTATTGGGATATATGATATTGATGCTTTGGATTTGCAAGAAAAGCTTTTCCTTCCACCATTTTCCTCATAATTAATGTTCATCCATGAAATGAGACAAATTTGGATACTCATTATAATCTCCATTTTTTTTGTTATGGGCACTACAATCGTGTTCTCCCCATTGGGATACATGATACTGATGCTTTGGATTTGTAAGAAAGGCTTTTCATTCCATAATTTTACTTATAATTAATGTTCATTCATGAAATAAGTCAAACCTGGGTGCTCATAATAATCTCCATTCTTTTTGGTATGGGCACTAAATCATGTTCTTCGTATTGGGATGCACGATATTAATGCTTTTGATTTGCAACAGAAGCTATTCTTTCCACCATTTTCCTTATAATTTATATTCATCCATGAATTGAGTCACACTTGGATATCATAATAGTATCCATTCTTTTTGTTATGGGCGCTACAATCATGTTTTCCCCATTGGGATACATGATATTGATGCTTTGGATTTGCAAGAAAAGCTTTTCTTTCCACCATTTTACTTATAATTAATGTTCATTCATGAAATGAGTCAAACTTGGATGCTCATAATAATCTCCATTCTTTTTTATATAGGCACTACAATCATGTTCTCCACATTAGGATACATGATATTGTTGCTTTGGATTTGCAAGGAAAGCTTTTTTTTTCCACCATTTTCCTTATAATTAATGTTCTTCCGTGAAATGAGTCAAACTTCAAAACTCATAATAATCTCTATTTTTTTTTGTTATTGGCACTACAATCATGTTTTCCCCATTGGGATACATGATGTTGATACTTTGGATTTGCAAGAAGAGCTTTTTTTTCCACCATTTTCCTCATAATTAGTGTTCATCCGTGAAATGGGACAAACTTGGATACTCATTATAATCTCCATTCTATTCGTTATGAGAACTGCAATCATGTTCTCCCCTGTAGGATACATGATATTGATGCTTTGGATTTGCAAGAAAAGCTTTTTTTTTCCCGCCGTTTTCCTTATAGTTAATGTTCATCCATGAAATGAGTCAAACATGGACACTCATAATGATCTACATTCTTTTCGTCATAGGCACTACAGTCATGTTCTCTCCATTGGGATGCATGATATTGATGCTTTGGATTTGCAAGAAAAGCTTTTCTTTCTACTATTTTCCTTATAACTAATGTTCATCCATGAAATAAGACAAACTTAGATACTCATAATAATCTCCATTATTTTTGTTATGGGCGCTACAAACATGTTCTCCCCATTAGGATGCATGATATCGATGCTTTGGATTTGCAAGAAAAGCTTTCCTTTCCACCATTTTCCTTATAATTAATGTTCATCCTTGAAATGGGACAAATTTAGATGCCTCCATTCTTTTCATTATGGGCACTACAATCATGTTCTCCATGTTGGGATACACAATATTGATGCTTTGGATTTGCAAGGAAAGCTTTTCTTTTTGCCATTTTCCTCATAATTAATGTTCATCCATGAAATGAGTCAAACTTGGAAGCCCGTAATAATCTATATTCTTTTTGTTATGGGCACTACAATCATATTCTCCCTATTGGGATGCATGGTATTAATGCTTTGGATTTACAAGACAAGCTTTTCTTTTCACCATTTTTTTTATAATTAATGTTCATCCGTGAAATGAGACAAACTTGGATACTTATTAGAATCTCCATTCTTTTGGTTATGGGCACTATAATCATGTTCACCACATTGGGATACACGATATTGAAGCTTTGGATTTGCCAGAAAAGCATTCTTTTTTGCCGTTTTCCTTATAATTAACGTTGATTCATGAAATGTGTTGAACTTGGATACTCGTATTAATCTATATTCCTTTTGTTATGCGCACTATAGTCATATTCTCCCTATTGTGATGCATGGTATTGATGCTTTGCATTTGCAATGAAAGCTTTTCTTTTCACCATTTTCCTTATAATTAATGCTCATCTGTGAAATGGGACAAACTTGGATACTCATTATAATCTCCATTCTTTTTGTTATGGGCACTACAATCATGTTCTCCATGTTGGGATACACGATATTGATGCTTTGGGTTTGTAAGAAGATGGATGGAGAAGGCTACCTAGATTCATCCCTTGCTAATAGTAAACAAGATGATTATTAGATTCATTGGCATGTTATAAGCCCCTTATTATGAAAAGGTACCAAAAAGCTTCTCGATAAACTTCACGGATGTGGTCATTCTCTGTAGGACAATCGATGAGGCTATTAAAAATGAATTAAATAGAAAAATATCGACAAGAACAAAGGCGAAGGAAAGATGAAGGCTAGTAAGTAATCAAAATCCAACACTGAAGCCAGTTCATCTCAAACTCCTGCTGAGTTAGACCTAAAGGAGATGATCATTGAAAAAAACTATAAGATTATGGAAAATAGAGAAAAAATTCGGATGCCAATGAATTTGGATTGGAAAATCCTGGTGCAAGCTAAGCTACTTAATGCAATCGAGAAGATAAAGGAAAAGATTGACAACTTCTATGATTTCCATACTATTTACAGCCATAATCTTCACACATGCAAAGAGTTTCGCACAATGGTTTAAAGGATGATGAACCAAGGTCGCATCGAATCCTATAATGAAAAGTAAACCCTATATATGGAGTCTACAAATGCAACACCATCTATCAATTCATGAGAGGAAAAAGAAGGCAATCTTCCTTATGGGATTGGAAGTCCATTGATTTTGTGCAACAATCGACCAAGAGTTAAAGTTGACCTTGTTCAGCCTCTAGTAAAAATGATCATTCAACTTTCATCTCCCTTCCTATATAAAGATGATAAAGCAGTTCTGTGGAGCTATGAAAGCAAAACCTTAATCATCGAAGAAACTAGCCAGCAAGTAGCAAGCATTAACTTTTTAAAGGCAAGTCACCTAACTCAGAATGGTTGATGTTACACCCAAACAGCATTAAAAAATAGCACTTCGCAAGAGAATGCTATTCTTGTTTCTCAAGCACCAAAGTTTGCAACCAAGAACTCAAATTCAATAGTTGTTAAGGATCCAATAAGGAGAAAGAAGCTATGAAATTCATCAAGCATATTGAATATAGCATAGTCAATCAATTAAACAAGCAACCTGCCAAGATATCAGTGCTGCCACTACTGTTGAATTTAGAATATTACGGGAGTGCCCTCCTAAAGATTTTGAATGAGGCATATATCCTTTTTGACATCTTTATAGGTTAGTTAGATTGCTTAGTGAACAACATCACTGCTAGCAATTACATATCTTTCAGCGATGATGATATCTCGCATAGAGGAGTAAGAAATTATAAAGCCCTCCATATCACCACATATTGTAAAAGCACCATTTTGCCTAGAGTGCTCATTGATGATAAATCAGCTTTAAATGCAATGCCCATGTCATACCTAAACAAGCTCTCTATTAACGCATCTCATATTCAAAACAGTCATACGATTATACAAGCATTTGATAGAACTTGCAAAAATGTTATAGGGAACATCACTATTCCACTCTAAATCAGCCCATGTACTTACCAAATTAATTTTCATGTGATGGACATTGCTCTATCATATAACTGTCTATTGGAAAGGCTGTAGATTCATTATTCTCGAGTAGTGCCATCATCTTTGCACTAAAAGTTGAAATTCATCATCGAGAATAAATTCATCAGCATCAAAAGAGAAGAAGATATCATTGCTGCTACATTAACTGATGCTTCATATGTTAAACTTGATAAAGATATCCTAGAATCATCTTTCCAATCTTTTAAGTTTGTCAATGCTACTTATGTCAAGGAAAGGTTACAAATAGTTCAGCCTCACTTATCAAAGAGTACTCATATGGGTTTGAAGTTGACTTTTGATAAAGGTGCCAAGGATGAAAGGGACTAAAAAATGCTTTCAAGAAGTTGCTGAATGCTTGAAAGTGGTCAACTAGATCGACAAAAAAGGGCTAGGATTTAAACCTAATGCATAGCCAAAAAGAAAACAAGCTCAGAAAAAGCGTGAAAAGAGGATAGCCCATTTGTCAAGATGAGACATGAAGGATGAACCAATGATGTTCCCACTATTTCAAGAAACTTTTTGCCCAAGGGGACATGTAAATACTGGTTCTGTTAATGCTATGTTAATATTGATCAAGAGATTTGAGGATTTCTCCATCAATGCGATTAATAAGCTAGAGATGTCAACCACATGTTTGGAGACTAGTCTGTGCCCTTCAGGGTTTGTTCCAAGTTTGGATGAGACTAAGATTCTTATACTATTCAAGTCTATTTCAAAGTAATGCTATGAATTAAACCTACATGCTCTCGCCCAAAAGCGTTGTAGGATGATTTGTATAGGCAACTTTTATCAAGTATTATTAATGAAAATGACTAAACATTTTGCATTTATTCTTTGTGTTCATATCAACCTTAGACCTTTCTTCACATATTTTTTTGCTCATATTTTTCTTTTTCATATTTTTAGGTGTTCTGATGAAATGACATGAATGTTCATACTGAAGCTTCAGAAAATGATTTCAAGCAACCGATCTATATTGGTGAGGTCAAATTTGAAGAGGATCCTGAAGAGAACCTCGTACCCTTAGACTTATTAAGACTAGTCAAACAGGAAGAAAAATAAATATTACCCCATGAAAAACCCACTAAAACCATAAACCTAGGATTAAAGGAAGATCAAAAAGAGGTTAAAATCGAAACCTCCGTAAAGCCATTAACTTTAGCTGAACTAATAAATCTCTTTTAAGAATATCGAGATGTGTTTGCCTAGTCTTAGCAAGACATGATTGGATTAGATAGCAATATTATAGTTCATCAACTTCCTCTTAAACCTGAATGCAAACCAATCCAGCAAAAGTTAAAGAGAATGAAACCAGAAATGCTCTTTAAGATTAAGGAAGAAGTCAAGAAAGAATTTGAAGCAGGATTTCTTGAGGTAGCTAAATATCCTGAATGGGTAGCGAACATAGTCCCAATTCTTAAGAAAGAAGGTAAAGTGTGAATATGTGTGGACTATAGAGAGCTAAACTAAGCTAGCCCCGAGGATAATTTTTCCCTACCTTACATTGAAACATTAGGAGACAACACTGCTAAAAATGCATTATTTTCTTTAATGGATGAGTTTTCGAGATATAATCAAATCAAAATGGCAGCTGAAGATAGGAAAAGACCACTTTTGTAACCATGTTGAGAACTTTTTGCTATAAAGTGATGCTTTTTGGGTTAAAGAATGCCAGGGCAACGTACCAGAGGGCTATGGTAACATTGTTCCATGACCTTATGCACAAAGAAATAGAGGTCTACATGGATGACATGATCACCAAATCAATAAAAGAGAGTGAACATGTTGCCAATCTATGAAAACTCTTTAAAAGGCTACACAAATACCAACTCAAGCTAAATCCTACCAAATGCACATTTGGTGTCACCCTTGGTAAATTATTGGGGTTCATTGTGAGCAAGAAAGGAATAAAGGTGGATCCTGACAAGGTTAAGGCTATTCAACACCTACCACCACCTCGAACTCAAAAGAAAGTGAAAAATTTCTTGGGAAGATTGAACTACATAACCTGATTCATATCTTAGTTGATCAACATATGTGATTCGATCTTTAGGCTGTTAAAGAAACAAAATCTTGGAGAATGGGATAAAAATGCCAAAAAGCTTTCGATAAGGTCAAACATTACCTTTCAAACCCTTTAATACTTATGCCACCAATGCCTGGACAACCATTAATCCTGTATATATCGATTTAGACAAGTCGATGGGTTATATATTAAGACAACATGATGAATCAAGAAAGAACGAATAGGCTGTCTATTACTTGAGCAAGAAATTTATAGAATATGAAAGTAATTATTCATTCATAGATATGCTGTGTTTTAGCTTAGACAACCTAAAGGTTAAGGTAATGCATGCTGTACCACCCTACATGGTTAATCGCCAATCTTAATTCCATCAAGTATTTGCTCGAAGCCATCACCTTGTCCAAGAGATTAGCCAGATGTCAAGTTATGCTTTTTGAGTACGACATAGTGTATGCAAACTAGGAAGCCATTAAAGGCATTGTAATGGCAGACTTTTTGCCAAGTCAAGCCATAGTTGACTATCAGCCTTCAAACTCTAAGTTCCCTGATGAAGACTTGATATGCATATTTGAGGCAAAGAATATGGTCAAGTGTGGGTCATCGTTAGGAGTGTACTTCGATGAAGCTTCAAATGCACTAGATATGTGGGGCAATTCTTATCTCACATAAGGGAAACCATTACCTTTTCATAGCGAAATTAAACTTTTATTGCACCAATAACATAGCTGAATATGAGGCATGCATCATGGGACTCTAGACAGCCATTAAAAGGGGCATTCAAACACTACAAGTGTTTGGAGATTCAACCCCTGTCATTTACCAACAAAAAAGAAGAATGGCAAACACGTGATGTTAAACTAATCCACTATAGGAATATGATATTGGAGCTCAAGAAAGAGTTTGATGATATTAGCTTTTAACATCTACCTCGAGAAGAGAACTAAATTACTGATGCCTTGGCAGCTTTATCTTTTATGTTTTAAGTCAATCAGGAATCAGACATTGCTTTTATCCAAATGAGCATCTATTCAACCCTGGTACATTGCCAGAATATTGAAAAAGAGAAGGATGGTTTACTATGGTATCATGACATCCTTTAATACATCAAGGATCAATGGTACCTAGAAGCTATCATTAAACCTAATAAAAGAACCATCAAACAATTAGCCATGAACTTCATTTTGGATGGTGAGATTTTATACAAGAAAGGCTGGGATTAGGTGTTACTCTGATGCATGGATGCCTCCAAAACCAAAAGAATTTATGGTATGCATGCTAATGGACATTGAATGGCAAGACGAGTCATGTGATCAGATTATTTTTAGTTGACTCTCAAAAAAGATTGCATTGATTATGCTCGTAAATGTCACAAATGCGAAATCTACACTGACAAGATCAAAGTCCCACCGACACTTTTACATGTTATGACAGCTTCATGGCCTTTTTTTATGTAGGGCATGGACATGATTAGATCGATTACCCCCAAGGCTTCTAATAGGCATCACTTTATTTTGGTCATGATCGATTATTTCACCAAATTGGTAAAGGCAGTTTCTTATGCCAAAGTCAACATATCTATCATGGGCAAATTTATGAAATGGGACATCATCTATAGATATGGTTTTCCCAAACAAATCATTACTGATAATGCACGCAACTTGAAAAACAAGATGATGCAAACACTTTGTTCTTAGTTCAAGATTTAGCAATGAAACTCTGTCCCATACTGTCTAAAGATAAACAGAGTAGTTGAAACAACAAACAAAAATATCAAGAAGATAGTTGAAAAGATGGCTGAAACGTACAAAGATTGGCAAAAAAAGTTGCTTTTTGCTTTACATGGTTATCGCATGGTTGTATGAACTTCTACAGATGCTACCCCATTTTCCTTGATTTATAAAATAGAGGCTGTCCTACCTATTAAGGTTGAAATCCTTTCCCTCAAAGTTTTAATGGAATCATAACTTGAAGAGGCTGAATGGGTTAAAAACTGATATAAACAACTCAATCTCATCAAAGAGAAAATAGTCAAAGCCATCTGTCACGGTAGATGTATCAAAAGCGCATGATGAGAGCCCATGATAAAAAGTTCCATCCTCAACAGTTTTGAGAAGCTAACCTGGTGCTTAAATAAATTCTCCTGATCCATAAAGATACTCGTGAAAAATGGACCCCAAATTAGGAAGGGCCATACGTAGTGAAATGTGTATTCTCTAGAAGAGCCCTAATCTTAACTAAGATGGATGGCAATAACCTCCCCATCCCTATGATCTTTGATTTCGTTAAGAAATGCTATGCCTGAAAGGACTTTAGGATGAAAATTAGAAAGGGCATCCTATTAAGTCTTTGCCTACTACTCACCAAAACAAAGAAAAAAATATATATAAAAAAAAGAAAATTACAAGACAAAACAATAAAAGCAAAAATAGAAGGAAAAAATAGAAAACTAGATTAAGTTGAAAATCTGAGAGGGTAGCTTAAGTGATCAGACCTCTTCATTCAAACTAAGATAAGCCCAAACCATCATTAGCCCAAAACCAATCTTCCCTATATTCAAGACACTAAGTCATAACCTAACCTATCTATTCTGTGTTGACCAACCTCAATAAAACCTCATCCATACTTGCACTCAAAAAATAAGAATCGGTTAATTTTAAAGCCCCATTCCACTATGGGGTAATTGAAAGAATCTTTTTATGAGTCGGCCAACACTAAATGGATTAATTGCTTGAGAGAAATCTCTGAAGACAGTTAATGAAAACTTCTTTTATCCCTTTTATATTTTAAAATTTTTCACAATCTCATGAGTTTGTCACAACTTGTACCCTTTTTCTTTGAAAGAAAATACAACTATTTTTTCTCTTGTAAAACCTTTTTTAGCCTATATTCCATGTTGCATCATGTTTATCCATTAATTGATAATGCTTGATAAATGGACAAAACTGATAATAAGATTTCTTAGCATTACTTGGAAAGATAAAACATTGCAGGAACTTTATTTCATGTTTAAAGACTAAGAATGAACTCTTACGGTCATAACCAGTCTTGCTCTATGACCCCATATCTTAAAAATTTGCTCAAAACCTTCTCCCAGTAGGTGGTCATGAATCTCTTATTCCTTCAAAGAAAGGATAACCTTAACATTTACAGCCTTTGAAAATCTAAAGCAAGGTTGACAAACCCAAGGCAAAAGGGCACCTCACCAAAACCAAAGAAAGTCCAAAACCAACCATTAGATTAGGCCTTTAAAGTCATCACCCTTGCGTCATTTAGGTAGGCATTTGCATCTTCATGCATTATGCAGCATTTAACATCTTTTAGGTATTAGCTCCTGTATATAGAAGTCAAATTTATAGGGAACCTAAGGTACAATTTTCTAATTTTGAGAAACCTTAAAAGGCCTCAAGCAAGTATCTTTGACCTTATGAGCTTATTGAAAATCATTGACGAGAAGCATCCCAAACTTATTTTCTTTAATCCTAAAAGAGTAGGATGCTTACCAAAGGTTAAACAAGTTAGTGGCACCTACTTACCTTAATCCTTAAAGCCCACACATGCTGATGGCAACTATCTACCTCAGTTCTCAAAGAGCAAGATGCTGCCCTACCTCAAAGCCCATAAAGCTTGGTGGTAACTACCTATCTCAATCCAAAAAAGTAGGATGCTTATCAAAGCCCACACAAGCTAGTGGCACCACATAAGCTACCTTAGTCCTGAAAAAGTAGGACGTTTTCTTACTTTAAAGTCCACATAAGCTGGTCGCACATATTTACCTTAGTTCACAATGGGCTGGATGTCTTTCTTCACTTAACTTAAAGCTCGCACAAGCTGGTGGCACTTGTCTACCTTAGTTCATGAAAAGTTGATGTCTTTCTTTACCTACCTCAAAGCCCACACTAGCTGATGGCACCCGTTTGAAAAAAGTTAAAAAATAACCTAGTAGGGAGGTCAAACCCTACAAAACTCTTCAAAATCTTCTTTTCTGTAGGTTTTTTCAACCCATTTAGACATGATACTAAATAACTTTCCACTTCTCAGTAGGCACACAAATCCATCATCCCATCCGAATAGAATAGTGTCTATTTATCTTTACCTTGTTCCTAATACTTAGCAATGGCCAAATAGGGGTAGCTGTACACACTTAATTTTATCCAAGCTAGTTTTTGACATCCAAGGAGTTATGTAAAAGATGAAAAAATCAAAAAATAAAAATAAAAATTGGAGGATGGCTGTCGGGTGTTGTATCACCACTTTTAAAATCGAGAAAAGGTATAAAATGCCTATAGTGCATATTAAAGAAAAATATAAAATCAAGGCATCAAAGGTCACTTTTCATGGTGTCACCAAGGTCGTTTAGATGAATACATAGGTCAATTTCTTATCGTTTGAGACAAGTTAAGGTAACTTGAGAAGCCATAGGTTTGTATAAGTTATATTGGTACACAAGTATTCATACGAGGCCTTTATAATGCAAAAACTTGAATTTTCACATGTATTATCGATATTAGAAGGTTTGGTATCGATACTTAAGGTATGATATGGATACCTGGCATGTTGGTATCGATACAAGCCTTAGTAATAGCTAAAGTTGTGATTTTTGGCAAAATGTATCGATACATAAGCAGTAGTATCGATACAAGTCCATAGAGTAGCGATATAGGCCTTTAAGTCTCGAGACTCGAAACAATTTTTGCTTTTAGTACAGATACACACCTCCTTGTATCGATACTCAAGGGTAAAAGTTGCCTTGTGTATTGATACAATATGTTTAGCATTGATATAGTAAGGCATTTTGCCTTGCTCAAGCCATTTTTCAACCTTCAAAAATCTAATTTAAACATGTTTTTGGCACCAAGAAATCATCATAAAACATTGCAAACATTGGCTTTGGGCCTATGGTCGGATGTAAATAAATTTTAGAGCCTAAACAACCAATGAAAAAGGTTACTTTAACGAGATATATGGTTGTATAAGGGTGGTAGGTATATCATCAGTGGAAAGGTTGTTGTAGCCTTTCTACTCTCTTTCTCAGCATGATAGAACCAATGAAAAGAAAACCAGCTGAGCATGGTAGTTAGAGATATTCCCTGGTCTAAGGGAAAAAAAATAAAAAATGCCCTTGCCTTTTCTCCTAAAGGCGTTGGCTGAGCATTAAAATTAAAAAGAAGACTCTCTCCTATCTAATAAAAAAAACCCCAGCTACTAAATAAGCTCTCCTGCAATCCCAGAAAACTCTTCATCCATTCCTATAAATCCTCCATCAACTTCAACTCCAACAAATTTTCAAAATACTGTTTCATTTTCTTTCACCCTCAACCAACCTCTATTCCCGTAGCTTCCTAAAACCACCACCAAAACACTTTTAAAAACTTAATCTTTCACATACTTTCATCCTTAAAACACTCCATCAGCAACCATATTACCAAAAAGCTTCCTCTTTTCACCTTTTTTTTCCTAAAAATAAAAAAAGAGGGAAAAAACTAAGCATAAAGTTACTGCTTAAAAAAAGAAAGAAACTTCAAGCTTTTACTAGTATATTTTTTACCTTGTTCCATATTTTTTTGATAATTGGTTTCATTTTAGTGAGCCTTTCATGCTGCCATGACCCTTCCAATACTTTCATGCATCTTTGTTGCCTTGGTTGTAATAGTCGTAGGATCTTAATGAACCTCTTGACACCTTGATGTTCTTCAATATATTAACTTACCATGCTTCATTTTCATCATCGTACAGCCTCTTTTCATACATATTTTGCCATGTTCATTCCATATTCACATATCCATTTCATATTTAAATAGTCACCTTAATGTGTCTTTGGTATGTTCAAATATTTTTCTTATGTTTTAAGGAGGCTTATGAAATAAAAATGTTGTCTTGACAACTCTAGCATCCACTCCTTTGCAAAAATATGTTTATATCATCTTTATGCATTTTATTTGTCATATTCTTGCATTTATGTCACCCATTTCCATGTCAACATGTCATCTTTTTATGTTTGCATGTTTAGTCCATGTTTATCTTTGTATGTGATGTCTTTTGTTCATGATATCTCCACTAAAATGCTTGCTTGTTTCTTACAAACTAATTTTTAGAAACCTCCCCAAGTTAAGTTTGTGTTACCTTCAATTGATGAATAGTAGCATGGATTTAATGTTTCATCAAATTAGTTTCCCAATCTTAGGGCAAATCAACATTTCAGCTCTGGATTCATGCTGAAATAAGGTTTTTTTTTTTTTAAAAAAAGGAATCCTTTTTATTATTAATCCTTGATTTTGAGTCTCGTGTTTCTTTTAGAGACATGGTCAATGGGTTGTTTCATGGTCCCAAACTACTCTAGGAGTGGAATGAACTTATGAAGCCTATGTTATTTGCTATCGCAGACATTCGAATGTTTTAGTCCCGAGTCTATCTTAAAAAAAACCATAATATCAAAAATCCACTCTGTTTTTGCTCTTGCAGCACTGTAGTTCAAACTTAAAAAATCATTATTGAACCAGAAAATTTTTTTTTAATATTTTCTTTATGGGGGATTGAATTACCTTTCTATGGGTGTCTTATTTGCCCTGGATCATCCCAGAGAGGGAATTACGATTTTTTGAACCTTTGCTATCTAAAACCCCTAGAACTAGCTTGCAACATTCGGTTTGGGCCATTATGGCCCATCAGATGATTTTTACAAAATTTTTAAATATTTTTCCCAAAAAGTTCACAAAATTCCCTTTTCGAAAAGGTATTATCTATGATCTAACTATCTTGAATAAGCTTGGAAAGATTTTTCAAAATTCATCATGCCCTTTTAATTATACATGCTACCAGTGCTAAGATAAACCTAACTTTGAAAATTAATTCCACCTAGAAAGTGATTTTCTAGAATTTTTGGAATATTTTTATATTAAACCTTGTTAGTTACCTTTTAAATGATACCTTAGTTACCCCTGAAGCTTTCAGATGTACCCAAAAAATATGGGAATAGAGGCGACATAATGTTGTCCCCTAATTGTCCCCTATTTTTAGCTTAATTTTTGAATCTTTTTTCTATCGAGGCATTTGGATGTCTTAAAATGTATCCGGTTGATTCCCCAAAACATCAGCCCCTTTTGACTTGAATCAAAGTTAAAATATAAAAAAAAGATTTCAGATTAAAATTTTTGCTATTAGAGATACCCCAACTTCATTACTCCCAAGGGTACACTTCAATCCCATTTTTAATTAAAAAATTCAAATTTTCACTTTGTTCCTAAATGTTTTCCTATATTTGGGGATACTCCAACCTCACTACTCAAAGGGGATACTTTAACCTTATTTTTTAATTAAAAAAATTAAATTTTCACTTTAACCTCAACTATGTTCATAACTTTATTTTAAGGGGTGCTCTAACCCCCTTCACCAAAGGGATACTCTAATCTCGCTTTTGCCTTAAAAATTTAAAATTGTCTATCTTCTGGATGCCTCAAACTATTGTGATAAAAATCATAATTGTCCTTCAAATTATCATTGAATCTAGATTGGTCTCTAAAATTATCATCTCAGTTATTATTCAATAATCAAAGGCAATTATGAGATACATTTCAGTTGCCCTTCCCTTTTTATGTTCTTTTGTTTGTGATTGCTTGCTTATGATATTATTGTGTTTCTCATTTTCACCTTACTAACTTGTTTTTGTAGTGACTATTGCGCATTCCTATTTAAAATTTGTTTTCCAATAAAATTTATAAGGCAATGTTTCATGTTGTTATCTCTCCAGTGCATAATACAAGACATCTAATTTTTTAAAAATTCAATCCAGACATCATTTTACAAAAATTCCTATGTTCCTCACATCTCCAAGGCGAATAAGTGATCTAATATTCTTTAAAAAACTTAGATTTCTATTTTCCAAAACTTCCTGCATTAAAGAGAATTATATCTAAATAGAGACCAAATGGAACCAATTTAACCAAGACCAAAGTGAGACATAGTTAGTAGGTACCAATTTCAGGTATCATAGGGATGCTAGTCCTTCCTTGCACCTAACCAATTCTCAACCCTAACCAACAAATCTCTAGACTTTATAGGCCTTAAAATCAGTGTTTTGTGTTTCATAACTCGTAATATTGTTTTCAATAGGCATCCGATCTTGCCTAGCTTGAAATGATCAGTGGTGACTCTAAGTTTATGGCCATTTCATGCTGGCTATCTAAGACTAGTTGAAGAAGTGATTTACATGATGGTCTTTTCCCTTTCTTCCCCATTATTATGCCTAATCCAAGTCCCGATCATGGGATAACTCAAAGGCTTGATCACAACCAACCATCATATATTTTAAGTCGAATGCACTATGCCTTTTGGATTGTCTAAAGTTTTAAAGGCCGGGCACATGGCAACACATGCCATTACATTAAAACTCAAATTTGGTCAGGACTTTGGCCTCAAAAATCATACAATATTAGTCATAATTTTATACAAATCATGTGGATTTCATTTTTTAGCTTTAAACATTGGATCGTCACATTTTGGAAAGGTCCATTAAGCTTGCATGAAAGCACTTCAGGAGAAAATCTAGTTTAATAAAGGGCAAAGGTGAGATTGCTCATTTATCAGCTCATGCATGACTTTCTTTGTCTACAAGAATCAAGATTAACTAATCAAATATTAAAAGTTGGCACCTTGGTATAATGACTCATCATGTTGTACACCATAAATGTCCTAAATGCCCTATTTACTAGGTAATTTTGGTAGCTAAAATATAGTCCTCTATAATCTTATTTTCATGCTTAGCCAAAAAAGATCAAACATATTAACATAACCTCTAAACACATTATTTCCTTAGTAAAAACACTATTCCCAAAACTTTTCCTTCACTTTCTACAACTTATTATTTCCTTCATTTTCGCCCTCTAAACTCACCTTTATTAATGCTATAACCAAAAAGCTCCGTATTTTCATTCCCTTCTTACTAATCAATAATAAAGAGAGGGGAGAAAGTAAGCTTAAAGCTGAAGTGTGCCTCGATTTTAAGGTCAAATAACCCTTGTGCTAGTGACTTGGTTAATTAGTTGTTCTATCATCTATAACTACTCCGAGATTGTGTGAATAAGCTTATTAAGACATTTGGTTGTCTATAATCCAAGCCTAGTTCTAGGGAACCCCAAAAGATGAAAAAAAACCTTTATTTTAAGTTGGTAGCATCATAGCTGTGAATTAAAATAGAATTTTTTTAAAAAACTAATGATTTTTCTTAAATTTTATGATATTTTTTACTCAAAGTGCATCAAATTACCTTTCCAATGATACCTTATTTACCCTTGAATGTGCTCAGATGAGGGAACTATGATTTTTTAAATTTTTGCTATCTAAAACCCTTAAAATTAATGATTCAAATTTTGTGTGAGCCATTTAAGCTTGTTTAATGATTTTTCTAGGTTTTTAAATATTTTTCCAAAAACTAAGTGAAATTCCCTTTCCACAAAGTTATCATTTATGATCTAATGGTCTTGAATAAGTACGAAGCGAGTTTTTAAAGTTTGTTATACCCTTTCCCCTACTCATGCTACTGGTGCTAAATCAAATTCAAATTCAAAAATTAATTCCATCTAGAAAGTGATTTTCTAAGATTTTTGGGATATTTTTATGTTAATCCTTATTGAGTTACCTTTCCAATAGTACCTAATTTTCCCTCTAAAGCCTTCGGTGAACCAAAAATAAATTTAGAAAGATTGATAGCGCAATGCTATCCCCTATTTTTTGACCTCAAAAAAATTAATTGAATTTGTTTGAACCACCTTTACTAGGAATTCAAATACTTTGAAGCAAATCCGAGTAACTTTCTCCATAAAGTCAGCCAAAAACACAAGTCTCACTAGGCTTGGATCAAGGTGTAAAAAAATCTTTATCTTGTCACTTGTTTCAAATTACTAATTTTAAGTTAAAATCCATATTTTTCATAAAAAATACTTTATTTTCCAAAAACTACTAAAGTTCTTATCTTTAGGGATACTTTAACCTTATTTTTTGAGGGAATACTCCAACACTACTATAAACACCTTGTTTTGTCTAGGCCAACATTCAAGGTATTAGAAGTCATCATCCATGGCATAATTAAGGGCACTCGAAAAAGCATAGGTCAATTTTCCACCATCCCTAATTAAGGTAAGGGGTTTAAAGAGTCAAAGGTAAGAAAAATCTACATTTTTGTTTGTATATTCCAATAGATAGATGTGAGGTATCAATACAAGGCTCCACATCATTCAAAGTCCAAAATCTTATTACTTATCTTGATACCAAATGGCATGTTATTGATACTTAAAGAGTAGTATCGAACCAAAGGTGTTTGCATCGATACAAAGTTATGTTATGGTAAAATTGTAAATTTTGGCCAACAAGTATTATTATAGGAGTGCATGTATCAATACAATAAGTTTGGTATCGATACAAGTTTACTGGTATCAATAAACCATGCTTCGTATTAATAGCAGATTTAAAGAATTGATGCATTCTGGGATTTTCGCTCAGTTTATCGATGCAAAGCTTAATGTATCACTACATGTTCTTTATACCAGGACTTCAAAACTTAAATTTGGTCACGACATTAGCCTATAAAATCAACCAATATTAGATATAAATTCATAAAAATCATTTGGATTTAATTTCTAGGCTTTGAACATTAGATTAATACATTTTGGAATGGTTTATTAAGCTTAGCATAAGGGCATTTCATGAGAACATCTAATTTGATGAAGGACAAAATTAAGATTACTCATTTAATCAGCTAATGCAAAGTTTTCTTTGTTTATAAGAATTAAGATTAACCAATCAAATGTCAAAAAGGTTTTGCATTAGTACAATGAGTCATCATGTTGTACATGCCAAAAGTCTTATGTGCTTTTTTTGCTAAGTCATTTTAATGGTTAAAATCCACCACTACATAATCCAATTTTCTTACCTAGCTAAGGGAGGTGACAACACATTTTACATTAGCCATAAAAAAAACCTTTGAGCTCTTTCAACTACTCTATTTCATAGATCTTTTCCACCCTTCCAAAACCTTTAATTTCTTTCATCTCTACCCTCAAAACCATCCTCCATAGACATGATAACCAAAAGCTCTTTATTTTCACTTATTCTTTCTTAATCCATAGTAAAGAAAAGGGAACAAAGTGAGCTCTACATTGCTTGGTTGTTGCTCAATTAAAGAGCTAGGAGTTAAGGTCTTCATTGGGGTATATTTTTTGTGTTTCTTCATCTTATTTTTTGTTTTTCTTCATCATCATTTCATTAGTGAGCCTCTATGTTTCCATAATCCGATTAAGGCTTCCATGTATTGTTGTGGCTTTGTTTTTGGTAGTCTTAGGATTTTGATGACTTTCTTGGTGCTTTAATGCTGTTTAGATGAACTAAAATGCCATATCTGATTTGACATTAAAACAGCCCTTGCACATGCATTTTTGCCAGTTTTTCTTCATCTTAACATGCTTATTTCATGTGTACTGTGTATTTTACTATGTTTTAATCTTTACTATGCTATTGAATAAATTTTCACCATGATTCTTTTTTTAAAATGCATTTTCACCATGATTTTGAATGTTTGCTAATATTTGATGTTTCCACTTACTTTAGTTCATTATATTTGTCAAAATGCCTTATGATGCTTGTAAAAATCTATTAGGTCTATGCTAACTTAAATCAATGGGGATTAGCATGGATTTAATGATTTTAATAAATTGGCTATTCAATCATGGGAATATATCAAGCACAAATGTTTAAAATGATTAGGCAAAACAAATTCTATTTTTAATCCTCATAAGACCTTAACCATTTTCCAGTATTGCTCAAAGTCTTGTTTCAAGCCTTTCATTATGAATAATGGTGCAGACAGCGAGTGGTTCAGTGGCTTACTCTTTAAGAGTTGGATTAGTTTGTTACTCCACTACCATGGACCTTAGTGATTGGACATTCACGTATCCAATATCTCGCCACATGCCTCGCCTTTAAAACTTCAAATGACCTGAAGGGCATGGCACGCTCGACTTAAAAATAAATGATGGGTAGTTGTGGTTGAGCCTTTAAGTTATCCCTTGATCGGGATTTAGATTATGCATAATAATAGGAAAGAGAGGGAAAAGACCATTTGGTGAATCGTTTATCCAACTAGTCTTAAATGGCCCCATGAAATGGCCATAAACTTGGAGCCGCCATCGATCATTTTAGGCTAGGCAGAATCAGAAGCCTATTAAAAACAATATTCTAAGTTACAAAACTCAAAACATCAATTTCAAGGCCAACCAAGCTCAAATGATTCATTAGTTGGGTTTTGGGAGTTGGTTATGTACGGGGAAGGATTAGAATCCCACGACACTCGAAATCGGTACCTATTAACTATGTCTCACTTTGGTCTCGATTAAATCAATTCTAGTTAGTCTTTATTTAGATATAATCCTCTTAAACGCATGAAGTTTTGCTAGAAAATACAAATCCAAGTTTTAAAGAAAATTAGATCACCTATATGCCTCGAAGATGTGAGGAATATAGGGACTTTTGTGAAAACATTATCCGAATTGAATTTAAAAAGTTGGATGTTTCATATTAGGCACTGGAGAGATACCAACATGAAATATTGCCTTGTAAATTTTATTGAAAAACCAAATTTAAAACATAAATGCATGATAATCATTACAAAAGGAAACATGCCAGTAAGACGAAAAAGGAGAAATATAATAATATCATAAATAAGTAATCACAAAAAAAAAAAGAAAACAAAAAAGAAGTCTCGATCAAAATGTATCTTATACTTGTCTTCAGTTATTAAAGGATAATCGAGATGACAATTTTAGAGGTAGGTCTGGATTCAGTGGTAATTTGAGGGATAAAGATGATTTTAATCCAAGCAGTTTAAGGCACCTGAAAGAGAGAAAATATTAGGTTTTTTTTAGGTAAAACGGGGCTAAAGTATCTCCTCAGAGAGCTTGGGTTGGAGTATTCCCAAAGATAAAGTTAGGAAAATATTTAGGAATAAATAGAAAATTTGAATCTTTAATTAAAATCGGGGTTGGAATATCCCCTTGAAGTAATAGGGTTAGAGTATCCCCAAAGATAGAGTTAGGAAAATATTTAGGAATAAAGAGAAAATTTAGATTTTTAATTAAAAACGAGGTTAGAGTGTCCCCTCGGAGTAATGGAGTTGCAGTATCTCCCCTAGCAAAAATTTTAATATGAAGTCCATTTTTATATTATTGTATTTTAAGCCTTAATCTGAGTCAAAGGGGGCTGATGTTGTAGGGGAACCAACTGGATGCATTTCGAGACATTCGAACATCTTGATAAAGGGAGATTCAAAAATTAAGTTAAAAACAGGAGACAACATTATGTCATCTCTATTCCTGAATTTTTCAGGTGCATCCAAAGACTTCAGAGGGTAAATAAAGTAATAGGATAAGTTTTAATGTAAAAATATTTCAAAAATCCTAGAAATCACTTTCTAGGTAAAATTAATTTTTAAAGTTAAGTTTATCTCGACACTGGCAGTATGAATAAGAAAAAGGGCATGATGGGCTTTGGAAAATCATTCTAAGCTTGTCCAGAATCGTTAGATCATGAACAATACTTTCTGGAAAGGAAACTTTAAAAATTTCATAAAAATCATTTGATGGAATTGACTGGCTCAAATAGAATATTGCACACTAATTCTAGGGGTTTCGGATAGCAAAGGTTTGAAAAATCATAACTCCCTTAGTTGGGATGATTTGAAGGCAAATAAGACACCATTAGAAAGGTAATTCGATGCTCCTTAGGCAAAATATCAGAAAAACCTAAGAAAACATTTTATGGTTTGAAAATGATTTTTCAAATCTGGTCTACAGTGCTGCCAGAGTAAAATCAGGGGGATTATTCAATCTTCCAATTTTTTCAAAGATAAACTCAGGTCTAAGATGTCCAAACGTTCATAACAGAAAGCAACATGGGCTTCACAAGTTTATTCCATAATCCCGAAGTAGTGTGGGATGATGGAACAACTCGTTGACCATGTCACTAAAGGGAACATAAGACTCAAGATCAAGGTTTAATAGTAAAAATGATTTTTTAACAAAAAATAAACTTATTTCACCATGAGTCTAGAGCTGAAATGTTGATCTACCCCTAAGATTAGAAGATAAATTTTATGAAAACATTAAGTTCCTGCTATTCTTCATCTTTTGGAGGTAGCATGAACTTAACTTGGGGATTTTTCTAAAAATTAGGTGTTGAGAAACAAGCAAGCGTTTTAATGGAGATATCAAAAAAAAATATAGCACATACAAGGACAAGCATGGATTAAACATGCAAACATACAAATATGACATTTTGACATGAAAATGGGTGGCAAAAATGCAAGAAGATGACTAATAGGGTGCATGGAAATGATATGAACCGGTTTAAACAAAGAAATGGAAGCTAGAGTTGTCAAGACAACATTTTTATTTCATGAGACCCCTTAAAACTTAAGAAAATGTATGAACATACATAAGACATGTTAAGGTGACCTTTAAATATGAGATGGATATGTGAATATGGAAGGAACATGGCAAAAGATGCATGAACAGAGGTTGTGCAGTAAGTTTGTATATCCAAATAGCATTAAGGTGTTAAGAGGGTCATCAAGATCCTATAACTACCATAACCAAGGCAATAATGATGCATGAGAGTCTTAGGAGGGTCATGGCTACATGAAGGGCTCACTAAAATGAAATAGATGATTAAAACAAAAAATGTATGGAACAAGGTAGAAAATATATAAGAAAAAGCTTGAATTTTCCTTTTTTTTTTAAAAAAAAGTGACTTTGAGCTTAATTTCTTCCCTTCTTTTGCTATTATTTAGCAAGAAAAAGGTGAAAGGAAAAAGCTTTCTAGTAATATGGTTGCTGGTGAGGTATTTTAAGGATGAAAGTGTGGGAAAGGTTTAGTTTTTGAAGGTGTTTTGGTGGTGGTTTTAGGGAGCTACGGGAATAGAAATTGGTTGAGGGTGAAAGGTAATGGAATAGTATTTTTGGTGAGTTTTTAGAACTATAGTTGTTGGAGAATTTTTAGGAATGGATGGAATCTTTTGAGATTATTGAAGAGCTTTTTGTAAAAATGGCTGAAGGTCTCACTTTCTTTTAGATAACTGAAAGTCCTTTATTCAATTCTCAGCCCCTATTTTTAGAAGACAATGTAAGGGTCTTTTTTATCTTTCCCTCTTGCACCAGGGGACATCTCTAACTACCATGCTCAGCTAGCTCCCTTCCCATTGGTTTTGCCATGCTGAGCAAAGAGGCAGAAAGCTGTGATAGCTTGTAACTGGAGATATGTTTGCCATACCTTCTTACAACCATATATCTTATGAAAATAACTTTTGTCATTGATGTTTAGGCTCCAAAATTTGTTTGAATCTATTCATGAGCCCATAGTTAAGGTTTGCAATGATTTATGATAGTTCCTTATTGCAAAAACATGTTTAAATCGGGTTTTTGAAGGCTAAAACGTGGCTCAAATTAAGCAAAAATGCCTTGGTGTATCGATGCAAAACATGTTGTATCGATACATAAGGTACTTTTTACCCATGAATATCGATAAATGAGTTTTGTATCAATACTAGGGCAAAAAAGTGTTCAATCTCAAGACTTAAAGGCTACATCGATACTCTGTGGATTTGTATCAATACTCATGTTTGTGTATCGATACATTTTGCCAAACATTGAAACTTTAGCTATTGCCAAGGACTGTATCAATGCAAACATGCTAGGTATCGATACCATATCTTAGGTATTGATACCAAACCTTCTTGTATCGATACTATATATGAAAATTCAAGTTTTTGGTAATGTAAAGCCTCGTATCAATACTTGTGCACCACTATAACTTGAACGTACTTGTGGGCTCCTGATAACTTGGTCACAAACAGTGGGAAATTGATCTGTGTACTCATTTGAATGACCCCAATGACACCATGAAAAGTGGCCTTTGATACCTTAATTTTATATTTTCCTTTATTACGGCCCATAGGCATTTTATACCTTCCTAAACATTTAAAATGGC
Organism: Adansonia digitata; assembly: GCA_029448705.1. Taxonomy (NCBI): domain Eukaryota; kingdom Viridiplantae; phylum Streptophyta; class Magnoliopsida; order Malvales; family Malvaceae; genus Adansonia; species Adansonia digitata. Next base: position 25,104 of record JAQSVH010169869.1, read on the forward strand.
CCTCAGTAGTCATTTCCCAGTTTTTATTTTAATTTTTGATTTTATCATCCTTTAATTGAGTCTTGGGGTGCTAAAAGTGGGTCAAACAAAATAAGGAATCTACACAATACTTTGACATGTAACCATAAAAGCATTAAAATTGAAGAAAACCCAATGTTTCGATATTGGTAGCAAAGTGGTCCCTATTTGAAAAATTGTTTTCGGACTTCAAATGATCTTTATGGAATTTTTTAACATTTTTACTTGCAAGGGGTTTAAATTACCTTTCGAATGGCATCTTGTTCTCCTTCAGATCATTCAAGTGTGGGAGTTATAATTTTTTGAACTTTCATTGTGTAAAACGCTTAGAATCAATGATTTATATTCCATTTGAATAATTTTGATGCATTAGACCATTTTCCTAGATTTTTTAAATATTTTCTTGTAAAGTTCATAAAATTCCTTTTCCAAAGTGAGTTAATAACTCTAAATGTGTCCGATCTAATTTTTCAACATTTGTAGCCCCTTTTCCTTTCTATTTGTTGTTAGCTGACTCAAACTCAGTTTCAGCAATTAATTCCACCTAGAAAGTAATTTTTTAGGATTTTTGGAATACTTTTACAATAATCCTTGCTGAGTTGCCTTTCTAATGGTACCTTGTTTGCCACTAGAAACCTTCGAATCAAACCAAAATAAATTCAAGGAGGCTAGGGTGATGTTATCCCCTACTTTCGTTGAGCTTCTCATAAGTCACTATGATTTTCCATAATCATCTCTTTGAGTGATTCAAATGACTTGAAATGTAATCAATGATTTTTCCATGGAGCTTTATGTCATAATACAACTACCATTAGGCTTGGATCAAGACAAACACTTTCAAAAACTAATTTCCATCTCTTATTTAAATTATCTTGTTCTAATTCTAAGATCTATATTTCCTTAAACTATATCAAAATACTGATTTTCAAAAATCACTTAAAATTTTTCTTTTTAAGGGGATACTCTAACCCTAAGGGGATACTCTAACTCTACTTTTTCAGGGGGATTCCCTACCTCGTTTTCTTCAAGGGATACTCCAACCTCACTGTTCAATAATACATTAAAAATCTAACTTTTCTCTTCCTCATGCTTACTTGGATCTTTTATCAAAATTTTCATGCCTAAATGATCGTGAAATTCAAAACATGTCTCAAAATTGTCAATTTAATTATTTTTCAAAAATCGAGGTCAGTTATAAGATACATGTTGACCTCCCTCATTTTCTATGTCTTTGTACCTTAATTCATAATCCAACTTTAATTATATTCTTTTATGCTTTGCTAACACATTTCCTTTTTCCATGATGATTTTGCATCCATGATTTTAAAATCAAATTTCATAATATTTGAGGTAATGTTCTACGTTAGTATCCCTCCAGTGCTTGAGATAGAGTATCCTCTTTTAAATCAATCTGAATCTCATTTTATCAAATCCTCTATGTTTTTCCTCTCTCTTGGGCTGCATAGAGAGAAATTAATTAAATATTTATCATAAAAGCCTTGGTGCATTTATAAAAAAAGATTACACATAAATAATGATTGTGTTACCTTAAAGTAATAATTAAACCAAGAGGGGTGAATTGGTTATTTTAAAATATTGATTAAAAATTGACCTTTTGTGAGAAGTTAAAATAAAATGAAAGAAAAAGAAGTAAAGGGTAAGAGAAAAAATAATCAATATATAAAGGTTCAGTCTTTGACCTTGTAGCCTACGTCCTCTCTTCTTGGCACTTGCTCGCAAGGGTGATTCCCATTATTTACTAATGAAATTATTATCTTTGAGGCTAAGTTGTAACCTTACAACTCTATCTTTTGAGGCTTAAATAGAACCTTTTGAATCCTTTTAAGAATTTTGCCGTAAATTCTTAAATATTTTCATTCAATTTTCACACAATCCTTTTGCGATATGAATGAAGTGTTTACAAACAATTAAAATCTCTAATTGGTGAGTGTTTGTTAAAATTTAAGCATAAAATTAATGAGATACAAATAAACTTGAAGGAATACAAATGGAATACAAGAAGAATAAAGAATTTGAAGTCTTTGAGCTTTTGATGTTCAATGCTCGATTAATCTTAGTGTCTCTTACTTTTTCAATTGTTAGAAACCTCTTTTTATAGCTTGGAATTGATTTATAAACATTGGGCAACAATAAGGTTGGTGGAGAGCCATTGCAGCTTTCATAAATGCTTGTTTCCATTCAAACCCATGTTGTTGTATAGATATAATAGCAAGTGTATCGATAGATGAAATTAAAATGTGACTATTATAAGTTGTTGTATTGATACATCAAGATTGAGTATCGGTCATGTTGTATCAATATAGAGCCATTTGTATTGATACATTTTGGGGTTTCAGCCAAACCTAACCTTAGCTATTACCACGCAATGTATCGATATCTATAAGGTGAGTATCCATACTTATTATATTGTATTGATACATGTTGATATGTATTGATACATTCAAGGGTTTTAAGCATAGTATCGATACATTGACGCTTATTCTTGATACATCAATTTAAAAACCTTTACAAAATGATTTTTTTTGGCTTGAATTTTACTTAAACATTTCTAAAAAATATTCTAGGTATAAATATGCATTTAGAATATATATTTTTAAGAAAATGGAAGATATAAATTAAATTAGTATCTTTCTAAAATATTTTTCAATTTAATTCAAGTAAAATATTAAGTTGGAAACACTTGAATGCAAGTTAATTAGGTTATTGCTATGTCAACATTAAGATTAATTTAAAGCTAACAATATCCCTCTTTTTGATATAATAAAACTTAAGATAAATTTGCTTACTAATGACTCCCCCTGAAATTATTTAGAGATTTACAATGAAAAAACTCCCTTAATAAAAGCAATGTTTTCAAAAGATTTGAAATGAGAAAATAGGATCCTTAAGAAAATTTAAAGCTACAACAATTTAAGTACATAAAATTATCCTTGATTTTCACAAATCAAGCCGTAATATGTGAGCATATAAAGGTGTTTAATATTTCCTTAATCAACATGTTATTTGGTTCCAACAACATTCAACATTTTTCATGTTCAAACAAATATCATTATCATAATCAAGTTGACATTAAACATAATGTCATTATTATATCAATAAATGAAATAAACATATTTGGCAAATTTATAGAATTTCTCCTCCTTGTTGTTATACTAAAGCACAAGAAAGATCAATTCAAAACAATGGAGAAACTTTAAACATAATGTGAACAATCAATGATGATTCATTGAGAATAAGGTGCTAAATATGTCCAACAAAATAATCAAAATATGTATGATGAAATGAAAAGATTTTAAAAAATAGAAAGTCCTAGAAACTTATGAGTGACCCTAAAATAAGCCTAATATGACTAAGCATCATCGGCTAGTGGAGAAATAGGTAAATGATCATAAGGAAAGGTAGCCAAAAAGATATGAAACTGATCGATCAAAACTTGGTGACTATTCTCGTCAAAAAGGCAAGTGTCAATAGAATAGAAGCATTGATCCTAGGAATTGAAACACTACTTTCATGCATCAAGATGGCCCATAATGGAATCATACATAGTTCAAAAATCCATGGATGCCGATGAGAAGGTGTCAGGAGCTACAAGTGGAGGAGATGCCTCATGCTCCATATCATCACCATCATGGTCATTAGGATCAGAAGCATCCAGTTGTCAAGTGTTGGAGGTGGTTGTCGATGAGCTTTGAAACAAAATCGACTCTTTAAATGTCATAACTGGCAAGCCCCATAAATTTTCATCTAATATAGCGATAGAAAAATACCATGATCTAGGGGTCACAAGCAAGATCAAGACCTTGAGTTTCAAGATAGTAGCTTAAGGCCATGCCATGCAAAAGGCTATGAGAATCATAAAAAAAAAACAAAGGACAAGGTCGGCAATGATAAAAGAAGCAAGATTTAGACAAGTGCTAGTTTGAATCATGTGTAGCTACCAATAGTTAGAGTTGTTAATTAAGGTGTGTTTGGTGATGAAGGGTGGAGCACATGATAGATGATAAGATGAAGGAAGCAATCAATGGGAAGAAAAAAACTAGCTTTCTTATTTAGAATGCATAAGGTGAAGGGTGCTAGGCTATCTTTGGTTATACCTTCATTTAGAAAACAAAATGTGATCATAAGGGAAGCATGGTGGACTATGATATCTCGTCCTAAAAGATAGGATCTAATAGTAACGACACAGTCATAATCATTAACAACAAGAGAAGTGCTGTTAAAGAACATGCAAACAAGGCTCTCACAAACTAAAATGTTGAGAGAAAGAAATTTATTCCTTTCGAGGGCATAAAAAATTTGGAGGTTAGGAAAAATAATGGACTAAAGAAAGGAAAAGCTGATGGGTCAACATCGTTGGATAGGCATGCAGGCATAAATGGTATTAAATTATTCATGAGCTCGTGCATCTCAAAAATATGAGTCAAAGAATGATTGATTTGGGTCAAAGGTGGTTAACGAGTGAAAAAAACAATGGAAGCATGGATGATGGGGCCTTGACAATGTGCAGTTTGTTTGGTTTTGGGAAGCATGGTAGCATGTTATGGTGGTTAGGGAATTTTGTTGAATAGATAGTGTCAAGTTAGGATCAGAGGGTGATTCAGCTGACTAAAGGATAGGACAAATGTCAGTGAAGTGATTAAAGTGATTTAAAAGGAATTGGATAATATGCGAGTGGGTTTGGATAATGTTTATGAGAGTGGTGAAGGTTGCCTAAGAGAGTGGGTAGGTAAATGGTGTTATGAGTAGGTTGATTAGGCAAGATGGGTTATTATGGAGGGTGGTTGAGGTATTTGGCCGAATAGGTGGTTTCTAGAGGGTTTTGGTGGCAATATTAAGTATTTTGAAGTGATTTTTAAAACCCAAAACAACAAGCATAGTGAGATAGGGTTAGAATGAAAAAAACTTGAAAATTTTATAAGACAAATTTTGAGGGTTTTGAAGATGAAATTTTTAGGGTTTGCATAATAGGAATTTTTGAATTTAGTGATTTTAGGTGCTAATGAAGTGAAATTTTAAAATAAAATTGTAAATTTTGTGATGAATAATGGTTTTAGATCAAGAATTTAAGGAAAAGGTAAAAGATTGAATGAAGTTTATGATTGAAAATTGATTGGGTTAAGGGAAAACTAAGATGAACAATGGATTAGGCTTGATGAAAATGAGGTCGTGCATACAGGGATGGCCTAAATCAAAAGTTGGTATCAATGCAAATTGGGTAGTATCAATACATTATATTGATACTTAAAGTCGGGTATCAATACAACAAAGAACAATTCTAAGTACTATATCGATACCATAGACTCTGTCTCGGTACTTGAAATGATTTTCTACTTGTATTAATACAAACAAGGCAATATTAATACAATGTATCGATACTTAGATTTAGATATTGCTACAAAGAACAATTCTAGGTTCAATATCGATACCATGAGCTCAGTCTTGATAATAGAATTGATTTTTGGCTTGTACCAATACATATTAAGTCATTTCTACTTATATGGTATCGATTCAAACAAATTTTTGACCCAATTACTCATTGAAACACATTGCACATACAAATTTTAACAGAGTTTTTTTATCAAAATCATTTTGCATGAATAATAAATCAAATTCAACCATAAATCAAAATCGTTCAAGAATCGAAAGGCATAAAATAACACATCATTTATAAACAAGTAGGTATGGAAGGCTAGTTTTTCTAATCAAGCAAGGTAAACATAGTTTAAACAGTATTGAGGTAATGTAGCAAAATTTTGTACAACTAGAAGAGAATTTAGGGTGCATTCATTAAACCAAGTTCTTTTCTAATTGTACAAAATCTATCCTTATTAAGTGGTTAAGTTAAAATATTGGCTAGTTGATATAAGCTATCGACGAATTCAAGCACTATATCACTTTTTTCCATATGACCTCTAATAAAGTGATGTCTAATCTCTACATGCTTAGCTCTAGGGTGTTGAATTGGATTCTTGGTAGGACAAATAGCACTAGTATTATCACATTAAATTGGAATATGATCCATGGTAATTCTAAAATCCTCCATTTGTTTTTTTACCCATAAGATTTTAGCATAATAATTTCCCATGAATATGTAATCTGCTTCAGTTGTAGACAGCTAAACACTATTTTATTTCTTGGAGAACCATTATATAAGCATATTTCCAGAAGTTGACAAATATCGAAAGTACTTTTCCTATAATTTTTTAATACCAAAATCCATATTGGAATAAGCGTGTAAGGCAAGAGATAATTTTTTAGGTCCCTAAGCCTGAATTGGGAGTGTCTCTAAGATATCTAAAAATTCTTTTTACAACTATTTTGTAGCTGGGTTTTAACCCATACTCACCCATGCCACAACTAGCCCATTCTGTCAGATTTTCTCCAACAATGAGTTGCATGTCAAACCTTATTCAAAACATGGCTCAAAATGCATAACCTAATAATCAAAAGCATATCAGGAAAAGGAACACTTTGAGCCACTTCCTTACTCCTACAAAGATATTACTTTTGTATATTAGTAGGTCAATTAGTAGCCCCAGTATTCCTAAATCCAAGATCACCTCTATATCCAAAATGGTACAATAAGAATGCCTATTGTGAGTACGATACTGAAGTATAAGGTCACTCTATTAAGAATTGCATATAATTCAAGAGAAAGGTGTAAAGTCTACTGGAAAAATATGTGATCAAGGTCAAATAAAGGCTTAGACCCAATATTGGAGTTAATTTGCTTCCTAACCATGTCAAGCCAAGAGTGAATACAATGATAGATAGGAAAGGTTATTGGGTCAAAAAAAGGCATTAAAAAGTCAAGACACTAATAAGCAAGGTCTGGTGGGAATAGAGTTAGATGTTAAAAACCAGAATAAAGAAACCACTAAACCATTTTGTTGCCACGACGATTAAGGACCCATTTTGGAACACTGCTTACTTTTTCTGGAGATGTTCTAAGGGATGCTAAATTAGTCTAAAATCGAGTTCTACAAGACGTGGGATGAATACATTAGTCTATCTATTAATGCCATAGGTGAGGAGAGACCTACCATTGAGTAGGTTTTGACTTGTTTTTCTCTTATAGGCTAGAAAAGAGAGCTGGTGAAAGTTTCAATCAATACGCTTTGAGATGGATGGAAGTGGCCAGTAGATTCACCCTTTGTTGACAGAGAAAAAGGTAACCGCTAGAATTGTCAACACATTACAAGCATCTTATTATGAAAAGATAATAAGGAGCATCTTGAACAACTTTGGGATGTAGTCGTATTGCGTGGAATGATTGATGAGGCCATGAAAAGTGACATAGGCGAAAGAATACCTTTAAAGGCAAAGAAAAAAAAGGTTGAGGCTAAACAATGGCTAAAATCCAGTGTTAGAACTAGCCCATTTGAAGCTCATATGGAATCAGTTGCCAATGGAATGGATATTGAAAATGGCTATGAGATCATAAAGAGCATAGAAGAAGTCAGGATGCCAATGGATCTGGTTTGGTGAATCCTAATAGAAGTCGAATTGGTTAACAAGGTGAAAGGACAGAGAAGGGAGCTGATGACTTTCGTGATTTTCGTACCATCTATGGTCACACTCTTTAAATGTGCACAGAGTTTCATGCTATGGCTTAAAGAATGATGAATGAGAGCAACATTGAATTCTATGATAAAAAGCGAGCCTTGTATACCAAGTCAGCAAATGCGATGCCATTTATCAACACTACAGAAAGGGACAGAAAAATCCTCCTTTTAGGGTTGGAAACCCATTGGCCTTCTTTGATAATTGACCAAGTATCAAAGCTACCCCTATTCAGCCCATAGCAAAGATGATTATTCAGTTTCCATCCTCTTTCCCTTATAAAGACAACAAAGTAGTTTCCTAGAAATATGAAAGCAAAACTTTAATCACCAGAGAATCTAGTCAAAAAATAGCAAATCTTGAGTTCTCGAGTGTAAGCCATCTAACTTAGAGTGGCAAATATGATGACCTAGCTATATCAAGAAATGAAATTTAGCAAAAGAACACCATTCTTATCCAAAAGGATGTATAAATATCGGCTCTGACAATGTTAAGCTCGTACTGAACAAAGCATTTGGGATTTCTCCATTAATACAATTGATGAACCAAGGACATAAATAATGGATCGGGAGACTAGTCTATATTTTTTAGTATCTATTCCAAGTGTTTATACTGAAATCGAGATTGTTATATTGCTAAAGTCTATTTCAAAGTAATGTTATGAACTAAACCTACATGCTTTTGCCCAAGAGCATTGTAGGATCCTTTGTATGGGCATCTTTTTATTAAGTATTATTAATGAAAATGACTAAGCATTATCCATTTCATTCTTCGTGTCCATTTTCATAGTTCTTGCCAACTCTTAAACCTTCCTTTACCAATTTTTTTGCCTATATTGTTCTCCTCCATATTTTCATATACCCAGATGAAAATGACATGATTAGTCATACTAAGATTTTGGATATCAATTTTAAGCAACCAATTTATGTCGACAAGGTTAGGGTTGAAGGGTATTTTGCATAGAGTCCCATACCTCTAGACCTGCTATGATTAATTGACAAAGAAAAAAACATATATTACCTAATGAAAACCCATGGAAACCATAAACCCATGAATAGAAAAGAATAAAAAAGAAACCAAAATTAGAACCTTCATAAACCCATTAACTTTAACCAAAATGATAAACCTCCTCTAAGAATATTGAGATGTGTTTGTCTTGTCCTACTAGGACATGCCTGGATTAGACACCAATATTGTGGTCCATAAAGTTGCCCTCAAACCTAAATGAAAGCCTATAAAATAAAAGCTTAGAAGGATGAAACGAGATATGCTTCTGAAGATCAAAGAGGTAGTGAAAGAGCAATCTGAGGTAGGATTTTTCAAAGTAGCTGAATATCATGAATGGGTAGCCAATATAGTTTCGATCCTAAAAAAAAAGGCAAGGTATGGATGTATATAGACTATAAGGACGTGAACTGAGCTAGTCCAAAAAACAAAATTCCTTTTGCCTCACATGGACAGATTAATAGACAACATTGACAAAAATGCATTGTGTTCCTTCATGGACAGATTTTCAAGTTACAACCAAATTGAAATGGCAATTAAAGACATGAAGAAGACCATTGTTGTGACTATGTGAGGCATTTTTTACTATAAACTAATGCTCTTCGGACTCAAGAACATCGGGGTAACCTATCAAAAAGCAATGGTAACATTATTCCATGATCTTATGCATAAAGAAATAAAGGTCTATATAGATGATATGATCGCTAAATCACCAAAAAAAGAGTGAACACGTTTCCCATCTTTGAAAAGTCTTCAAATGGCTTTGCAAATATATTCTATACCATATCACGTGGCTAATTGCCAAACTAAATCCCATCAAATATTTAGGTGAAGCCCTTGCCTTGTTAGAGAGATTAGCTAGGTGGCAAGTCTTACTCTCTGAATATGACATCATGTAAGTAAACTAAAAAGCCATCAAGGGTAGTGCAATAGCAGACTTCATGGCAAGCTAAGCACCGATGCTATTAGCCTTTGGACTTTGTATTTCCTAATAAAGACCTGATGTGCATATCTAAGGTAGAAGACTCTTTTGATTGTAGTTTATCTTTAAAAATGTATTTTGATGGAGCTTCAAAGGCATTGGGGCATGGAATCAAAGTAATTTTTATTTCACCTAAAGGAAACTACTACTTTTCCACCACAAGATTGAACTTTGATTATACCAACAATATAGTTGAATACGAAACTTGTATCATGGGACTCCAAGCTACCATTGGAAAGGTATTATGACTTTGCAAATGTTTAGAGATTTAGCCTTAGTAATCTATCAGCTGCGAAGAGAATGAGAAATTTGAGATGCTAAGCTAGTTTAATATGAGAGGACAATCTCCAAACTAAGAAAAGATTGTGATGAAATCAGCTTCCAACATTTACTTTGGGAAGAAAACCTAATAGCTAATGCTCTAGCAACCTTGGTTTCCATGTCTAAAATAGATCGAGAGTTAGAAGTCATGCCTACTCATATGAGAATCCATGAAACTCTAGCCCATTGCTATAGAATAGAGGAAGAAAATGATGCGTTACCATGGTACCATGTTATTCTTTGGTACATTAGAGATCAATAGTACCCTAAATGTGATACAAAACTTGTAAGAGAACCACGTGAATAACAGTTGTGAGCTTCATTTTAGATGGTGGAATTTTATACAAGAAAGATTGGGATCAAATACTACTCCAATGCATGGGTGCCTCTAAAGCCAAAAAAATTCTCAAAGAAGTCTATGAAGGAATATACGGTATACATGTTAATGGACATCGAATGGCAAAACAAGTTTTGTAACTATTAGTAGTTGACTCTTGAGAAAGATTGCATCAACCATGCTCAAAAGTGCCATAAATGCCAAACCTACATGGACAAATCCATGTCCTTCCATCACCTTTATAGGTTATGATAACCCTATGGCCTTTTTCTATGTAAGGCATGGACATGATCGGACCGATCACCCTTCAGGCTTCTAACGGACACTGTTTCGTGTTGGTTGCTATTAATTATTTCACCAAGTGGGTGGAAGTGGCTTCTTATGCCAATGTTACCAAATTCATCGTGTGCAAATTTGTGAAATAGGACATTATCTGCAGATATAGGCTTCCTGAACAAATCATCATAAAAAAATGCACTACTTGAAGAACAAGATGATACAAGTAGTCTATTCGTTTAAAAAATTCAACATCATAAATCAATGCCATACCATCCGAAAATGAACAAGGTAATCAAAGCAACCAACATGAATATTAAGAAAATATTCAAAAAGATGGTTGAAACATACAAAGATTGGAACGAAAAATTACCTTTTGCACTACACAGCTATCGTATAGTAGTTCAAACTTTTATGGTTACTACCTTATTTCCCTAGTTTACAACATAAAGGTTATTCTCTGTATCAAGGTTGACATCCTTTTACTTAGAGTCTTGATGGAATCATAACTTGAGGAAACCAAATAGGTCAAGAACCGATATGAATAGCTAAATTCCATTAAAGAGAATAGAAATGAAAGCCATTTGTCATAAGCAGATGTATTAAAGCGTATGACGAAAGCCCATAACATATAGATCCATTCTCATTAGTTCAGAGAAGGTGACCTAGTACTTAAATAAATCCTCTTGATTCATAAAGATGCTCGAGGAAAATGGACTCCGAATTGGAAAAAGCCATATAGGGTAAAGCACATATTTTTGGAAGTTTGGATCATAACTGAGATAGATGATAGTGATTTGCCCAACCCTATTAATTCTGACTCTGTCATGAGATACTATGCTTGAAAGGATTTTAGAATGAAAACTTGAAAGGATGTCCTATTTTTCTTCTTCTTTGTCTTCAAAAAAAAGAGAAAGCATTGAGGTAAACAAACCTGCTAAAGTTGAAAAACCAAAAAGAAGGCATTATGACCAAACTCTCTTTAAAATTTGACCCAAAACAATAGATCATAACCTTAGCCACCTATTTGATGCCAATTTACTATTTTTAATCTTATTCTCATCCACACTTGGAGAAAAATATGGTGTTTATGTAACCTTAGGGCAATCATCCCACCATGGGGTAATCCAAAAAATCCTCTTGTGAGTTGGCCAACATTAAAAGGTCTCCAAAAGCACACAGTGGAAGATTCACGTCACTAGTATCAGGGGCTCAACAGCTAGGAAAACCTTCTTAACTCTTTTGTATCTCAGAAACTTTCATTATCTTAGAATTTATCATAACTTGCACCCTTTTTCTTTTGAATGAAATACAACACTTGATTTCTCATAAAGTTCTTTTATAACTCTTGCATTCCATGTTGCATTATGTTTATCATTTAATTGATAATGCTTAATAAATGAACAGAACTGATAACAAGATTTCCTAGCATTAGTTTTAAAGATAAAAACTTTGTAGGAATTTTGTTTCATGTCCAAAGATCAAGAATGAACCTTGGAACTACGATTAATCTTACCTTTAAACCTTTACAACTTAAAATGTGCTCAAAACCTTCTCTCTAGTAAATCCCAACCAAAGCTAATGGAAAAAAAATCTTTTTCCACCCATTACCAAAACAATCAGAATTCAAATTAGTTGGTCCGAACCATCAAAGATAATTTTTAAATCAAAATTAACTAGACAAATCTTCCATACTTACCAGCAAACTTAACTCGACAAAAAAGTCCGCAAACATGACTTATTCAAGGTTAAGACTTGTCCTTCACAATCATGAGCCATCCTACCTTCAAAAAACAACCTTAACATTAGAAACTTTTGGAAATCTAGAACAAAATTAGTGAATATCAGGGCAAAAGGTCACCTTATCAAGCTCATAAAGGAATAAATAATTAAAAAAGCCATAAGAGATTATCGAATTAAGCTTTAATATCATCAATTTTGCATCACTTAAACATGTATTTATATCCCTATACATCATACAATAATTAACATCCTTCAAGTACAAATTCCTGCTCATAAAAGTCAAACTAGTCAAGAAACTCAGGTACAAATTGCTATTTTTGAAAAGTCTTAAAAGGCTTTGAGTAAGAATTCTTGACCTCATGAGCTTGCAAGTTAAAAAGTCATCCAGGGAAGGCTTTAAACTCATATCATTTAGTTTATAAAGAGCTAAACACATTTTTTCCTTTTAGTCAACAAATAACTAGATGCTTTTTCCTTTTACTAAACAAAGAGCTAGGAACATTTTATTTTTAGTCTACAAAAAGCTGGATGCCTTTTCCTTTTAATCCATAAAGAGCTGGGTGCATTTTTCCTTTTAGTCTACAAAGAGCTAGACACATTTTCCCTTTTGTTTATAAAAAGCTAAACCCTTTTTTTCCTTTTAGTCAATAAAAAGCTTAACACCTTTTCTTGTTTAGTCCATAAAAAGCCAGGCACCTTTTTTTTAGTCCACAACGAGCCAAGCACCTTTTCCCTTTAATTCCATAAAGAGTTGGATGCTGTTTTCCTTTTAGTCCATAAAAAGCTGGGCACCTTATCTTTTTTAATTTATAAAAAGAAGCACCAATTAAGTTTGTTTGTAAAAAGTCGAGCATTAATCGAGTTTATTTGTAAAAAGCTAGGAACTGAGTTAATTCACAAAGAGTTAGGCACCAATTAAGTCTATTATCAAAGAGCCGAGCATCAGTTGAGTTTATCTGCAAAGAGGTAAGCACCAATTGAGTTTGTCCATAAAGAGTCAGGCACTAACTGTGTCCATCCGTAAAGAATCGGCCACCAGTCGAGACCATATATAAAGAGTTGAGCACCAGGCAAGTATGTCTGTAAAGAGTTACGCACTAGTCAAGTCTATCAACAAAGAGTCAAGAGCCAGTTGAATCTATCCGTGAAGAGCCAAGCACCAACTGAGTCTATTCTCAAAAAGCCTAACATTAACAAGTCTGTCCACAAAGTGCTAGGCACCAAAGTAGTTCGCCTACAAAGAGCTAGGCACTTGTTGAGTTAAAGTCCACATTAGATGGCATCTATCTAGGGAGGCCAAACTTTAGGAAAAATTCAAAAGCCTACTAGAGAGGTCAAACCTTAACAAAACCTATTTAGACTTTTATTGAAATCACTACTAATAAATTGTGATCAGCATATCGAAACATTAATTGAATTTTATTTTTGCAAGCATTTAAGAAACATTATCTAACTCTAGACAAAATAAAGTCTATTTATCTTTGTCTGGTTCCTGATACTCAGCACCAACTAAAGAGAGACAACTATAGACACCACATTTGGTCTGGGCCATCATTTAAGGCATCCGAGGTCATCATCTTTGGCATCCTTAGAATTATTCGGTTGAGCACAAGTCTGTTTCCCATTATTTTTGACTAAGGTGAAAAATTCAGAGAGCCTAAGGTGTGTGCAAGTTATGTTAGTGTGTAGGTATTAATACGAAGCTTTCATATCACTAAGAATTTAAATTTTTACATGTAGTATTGATACCAGAGGGTTTGGAATTAATACCTAAGGTGTGGTATTGATACTAAGCATGTTTGTATCAATACCAACCTTAGCAGTAGCTAAAATCATGATCTTTGGCCAAATGTATCGATATGCAAACAAGAGTATCGATATAGACCTTTGTGGTATTGATACAAGTCTTCATGTCTCAAGATTATAAAATTTTTTTATTCTTGGTATCAATACAACCTTTATTTTATTGATACTGTAAGGCAAAATTTGCCTTGTGTATCAATACGAAATGCACTGTATCGATACACCGAGGCATTTTTGCCTAATTTAAGATATTTTTTAGCTTTTGCACCATTGATTAAAAAATCTGACCTAAACCTATTTTTTGCATGAAAAATTATAAAAATTCAGACCAGGCCTCAGCTTTGGACTTGTGATTGGATTTTAACAAATTTTTTAGGCCCAAATATAATGACAAGGGATTTTCTTATGGCATTATTAAAGTTACTAAGGGGCAAATTAATTTTTATCAACGCTTGACTGCATAAAATGGCCTTGATCTATTATTTTTGCTGAGCAAGCCAATGAGTTTCCATGGTAAATGAGCATAGTACCTTGTCCCTACTTGAAGTACATGTGCTACAACCCTAACAATACCCTTATTTTTTGCCTTTTTTTCTCTTCATATTTACATGGCTATATATGCTAACTTTGGCTCAGAGAATGACAGTACAGACTTTATAGACAATATAGAAAGACATGTTCTTATCAAAAGACACTCACTTTCATTCATTCTCTCAACATTCCTCAGCCATCAAAAAATAAAAAACCCTTCTTTATTCCCATAGCTTTTTAAAACCATCACTAAAAACTTTTCCATAACCCTTCATTCCAATTATCCTTCCCCTTAAAACTCTCCTCATTAACACCATAACTAAAAAGCTCCATCTTTTCATCACTTTTTTAGGAATTAACATCAAAAGAGGGAAGCAAGTGAGTCTAAAATGGCTACTCAAAGAAAAAGACTAAAGTTTAAGGCTTTTGGTATATTTTCTCCCCTTACTCTATTTATTTTCTTATTTTTAGCATTTCATTTGAGTGACATTTCTTATGTTACCATGACCATTCTAAGATTCTCATGCATTAATTGTGGCCTTGGTTGTGGTAGTCTTAGGATTTTGATAACCATCTTAATGCTTTGATATTGCTTTGATGGTCAAACATGCCATGTTTTATTTTCACCATCACAATAGTCCTTGTTCATGCATTTCTTGTCATGTTTCGTCTACCTTCACATGTTCAACTTATACTTGAATATTCACCCTAATATGTTTTAAGCATACTCATGCATTTTCTTATATTTTGGTAGGTTTCATGGAACAAAAATATCATCTTGTAAATTTCAACATGTTTTTCCTTGTTTAAACATGTTCATGTCATTTCTTATAGCATGATTCTTGATGCCATTTATGAAATTAATATGTTTATGCATCCTTCCTACTCATTTCCTTACATTTTTGCCTTTTTTTCCTTGCCAAAACATCATCTTTTTGTTTAAATGTGTCATTTATGTTCATCTTCATGCATGTCATATTTTATTCTTAACATGTTCATCAAATCATTTACTTGTTGATTGCAAAAATTTGATTTTTAGAAAAAACCAAGTTAAGTCTATGTTATCGCTAATAGATGGAGACTAACATGGATTTAACGTCTTCCTTAAATTGGTCCTCCAATCTTAGGGATAAATCAAGCTATTTAAGTCTAAATTCATGGTCAAATGAACTCTAAACTTTTGTTTATCAAAAGAAAATGACCTTTTTATTTGTTAAAAATATTAAACCTTGATCTTAAGTTTAGCACCCTCATTTATGGCATGGTTAATGGGTTGTTTGATCACTCTAAACTACTTTGGAATTATGGAATGAATTCATGACACCAATTTCTTTTTGTCACGGATGTTTGAAAGTCCTTGGCTTGAGTTTAGTCTTATGAAACTTGTAAATACCAAAAAACTCCTCTATTTTTGCTTCAGCAGCATTATGCCTACCACTTAAAAAATTATTTTCGAGACAAAGCACATTATTCTATTTTTTAATATTTTTCCTTAAATGAGCATCTAATTAGCTTTCCTAAAATATCTTGTTTGCACCCAAATCATTAATGGATGAGAGAATTATGTTTTTTGAACCTTAGCTATCTTGAACCCTTAGAACCAACAAACTATGTATGTTTAGGCCATTTCAACTCATAATTTGATTTTTTTTTGAATTTTTAAAATATTTTTCATAGAAATTTTGTGAAATTCGCTTTCTATAAGGGTATTATTTGTGATTTAATAATACCGAATGAGCACAAGATGATTTTCCAAAGTCAAGTATGCCCATTCACCTATAAATGCTTCCAGTGTCGAAAGAAACTCAACTTTAAAAAAATTAATTTTGCTTAGAAAATGATTTTCTAGGATTTTTAGAATATTTCTATGTTAGTCCTCATCAAATCACTTTTTCAACATTCATTTATTTATCCTTAGAAGCTTTCAAATGAGCTTAAAATAAATTTGAAAAAGGAGACAGCACAATGTTGTTCCCTATTTTTGGAATTGAAATTAATCTAATATCCTGAACCACCTTTAGTGGGATCTTCAATTGTCTTGATGCAATCCAAATTGATTCCTCATGGAGTCACAGACTATATCACAAGCCCTTTAGGCTCAGATCAATGATAAAACAAAAAGATAATTTTATTCAAATTTTCTGTTTCTATTTTCAAAAAACCTTTTTTACCCAAAGTATTCCATTTCTCCATAAACTTCAAAATTTTCATGAATGAGGATTTAACCCCACCTCCTTGAGGGGATGCTTGAACCGCTTTTTGGGACATTTTTTGACCTTTTTCACCCAAAGTATTCCTTTTCTCCAAAACATCAATACTCGAATATTCTCTCTCTTGGACCTTTTTAGGACTTTTAATCAAAAACTTTTTTAATATAAAAATTTTTATCATAAGGATACTCTAACCCCACTTTTTTGAGGGGATACCTTAAATTTGCTTTTATTTAAAAATTGAATTCTCTCTTCCCTAAAGCCTCTTAAGACTTCTGATCAAAACCTTTTTTAATATCAAAATTTTTATCAAGGGGGATACTCCAACCTTGCTTTCTATTCAAAACTAGAATTTTCTCTTTTTTAGACCTTCTCAGGACTATTGATCAAAGCCGTTTTAAAAATATCTAAAATTTTTACCTTTGGGGTCTTCTTGAGGGGATACTCTAACCCTACTTTTTAAATTTCACTCAAAATCTAATTTTCTCTTCCAAACATCCCTAGGTTTACTAATTAAAACCTCTCTTTCCTATCCCTCAAGTTACACTGAATCTAAATGTGTCTCCAAATTGTCATTATGATTATTCCTTAATAATCAAAGATAATTACGGTATACATTTCGATCATTCCACTTTTTTATGTTTTTTGTATGTTTATTTTTCTGCAATGTTATTATATTTTTTTGTCTTACTAACACATTTCCCTTTGTAATGACTATTGTGCATTCATATTTTAAAATTTGTTTTAAAAAATTACAAGGCAATGTTCTATGGTGGCATCTCTCCCATGCTTGACATGAAATATCTGAATTTTTAAAATTTAATCAAAAAAATATTTTCAGCTAAAAATCCCAATGTTATCCACACCTTCAGGGTCCATGGGTGATCTAAATTTTCTTTCAAAATAGAGGTCCAAAATCACAAAAATTTATACATTAAAAGGGGATTATATCAGAATAATGATATAGTGGAACTGATTAAACTAAAATAGAGGTGAGACATGGTTAGTAAATACCAGATTCAAGCATTATGGGGGTGTTGTTCCTTCCTCACGCGTAACCAACTTTGAAACCTGATCGATGAATCCTTCAACCTTGCAGACTTTGAAATCAATGTTTCAAGTTTCATGACTAAAAATATTATTTTCACTAGGTATCTAATCGTGCCTAGCCTAAAGTAATAGGTAGTAACCCAAATTTATGGAAAATTCATGGTAGCCTTTTGAGACTTATTGGATGAGCAATTTATTTGATGGTCTTTCTTCCCTTCATATTACTATGCCTAATTCAGATTTTTATCAAAGGATAACCCAAAGGCTCTAACCAATATACCCTCACAATATTTTTTCAAGTCATGCTCGCTATATTCAAATTGTAAAAAAGGGTATGCAACAACACTTATAATTTGAAAAATGACATGATTCATGTGCTGTGTTCTTAATTCAAAATATAACATCATAACTTGATGCGTACTATCTGCAAATGAATGGGGTAGTCAGAGCCACTAAAAGAACATCAAAAGAGTAGTTAAGCAAATGGTCGAAACCTGGAAAGATTGGCATGAAAAGTTACCCTTCACACTTCATGCATATCAAACTTTAGTCCAGAATTCTACGGGTGCTATTCTGTTTTCCCTTGCTTACAGGATGGAAGCCATCTTATCTATTAAAGTCAAGATCCCTTCTCTAAGAGTTTTGATGGAAACCAAGCTTGAAAAGGTTGAATGGTCAGGAATAGGTACAATCAATTGAACCTTATCAAAAGAAATGGCTAAAGGCCTTTTACCATGGCCAAATGTATAAAATACGCATGATAAGAACTTATGACAAGAAGGTTCGCCCTAGTTAATTTCATGAAAAGGAATTCGTACTCAAGCAAATCCATAAAGACACCTGAGGCAAATGGGCCCCTAATTGGGAAAGACCTTATGTAGTGAAACAAGCTTTCTCGCAAAGGGCACAGATCCAAATAGAAATGGATGGCAATGTCTTACCCAATCTAGTCAATTCAGATTCTGTCAAGAAATACTATGCTTAATGGATGAAAACCTAAAAAAGCATCCTTTGAAAAAAGAGAACAAAAAAAATTAAAGAAAAAAAAGGGTTCCAGATGAAAACTCAAAAGAGAATCCAAGTAGCTAACCTAACTTGAGTTGAAAACCTAATGGCGCAACTTAAGAAAAGCTAGCCTTAACCAAAACCAACCTAAATTAGGTTTTACCCTAAATACTAGTCAGAATCCTGGTCAGGTCAAAATAAACTCCACTCAATCTTACCTCACAAATAAACAAACTTTATCTAAATTAAATCCAACCTGAGCCCAGATAGACAAAGAAGTAAACACCTAAGTTAGAAGTAATTGTGAAAGGCACGGGGCAATCTTAAGCATTTCAGAGGATTAACTCTTATAAGATATATTGGAAGTTTGGGAAAGATCACCAAGAGCATTAGATGGAACATTCATGTTGTGAATGGCAGAGGCATAAATTGCTTGAAAGATTACTTTCTTGTCATTTTTCCCTCTTTCTCATAATACATATTTTATCAAATGTAAACCAAATCATATCATCTTTATTGACATGAATGAAATACTATTTTTTCTTAACCCTTTTGCATTACATCTCCATTGCATTATGCTTGTCATTTAATTAATAATACTTGATAATTAAATAAGATTCACATCAGGGTTTCTTGATATTTCATAAAAAAGATAAAAAGAGCTTAAGAAGCTCATAGGCTTTAATTGTTAAGATCATGAACCCTTGGACGCATGCCAGTCGATAGCATGTATCAACCTTTCTCAACCTTTTAAAGGCACCCATTATGAAAAACCATCAAAACCCAAGTAGAACCCATCTAATCCAGTCAAGAATCCTTGTCAAAACCTAAAACATTAACCAAATCCAGCCAAGATATACCAATAATCTAGCCAAGGTTTTTTAATCCTTAAACTTTCAACAACTCCAATCAACCATGTTAGAAAAGACCACCCCATATCTTGAACCAAGAAGCATACTAGTCATGATCACGTATCAAACCATTCTTGGCCTCTCTAAATTGTAAAAAATGGAAAACCATCAAAACTAACCTAAGCCAAACTCAATTTAAATACTAACCAACCAGTCAAGATACGCAAATAACTAAGCTAAATCTAGAATTATTTAGAACTAAGTCTATCAAAAAAATTATAACAAAAAATTAAGTCCAAAGATAGAAATCCTTCACCTATTAGAAAGACCTTTGAACAACTGAGGTAAAAAATGATCATCCAAGCCTCCAATCCTTCAAAATAGGTCATGATTGCGTAAACCCTCATATCAAAAATTAGCACCTAGAACTGTCAATAAAATAGCCAACCTTATAAAAAAATCACTAAATGTTTTAAACCAAATCAACTATCTTGAATCAAGAAATATGATCATCCAAATTCTCATCGTAGCAGAGAAAATCTAGATACCCTGAGTCAAAACAATAGCCATCTAGGAGTTAAAACATTAAGAAAGTCATGATCTCAAAAGTCCATTAATACTGTAGTTAGCACTGCAAACCTAGTATCAGAGGAAACAATTGTCAAAGCTCCTAGCAGGTGGATAATGCAAACTATTCTCGTGTTGGACTTTGTGCATGATCATGTAATCATAGTGTTAAGAAAGTTGCATTTGCATCATGACACATCATTATATATTTATGACATAAAATTATCTCATCAACATCGCATCAAGTAGAATTTTTCTAACTCAAAGAACTTTTGGGTAAAAAGCATTGACATTGAAAGTTAAAAGGTCACTCAGATAATATCATTATTTGTCTAAGATATCGTATCATCACAAGTCTAAGCCTAACAATTTCGGCTTATTTGTCTCAACAAATTGACCTATGACATTATGTCTAAAATTCTAAACCTACTGATGTTATAGGTTAGAATGGCTAATTGATCCATGTTAAGAACTTATGTCTAGAAGCTTTGTCAAGACTCTTTGTCAAAAAATTTATGTCTTGAACCTTTGTCAAGAACTGATGCCTATAGTCTTTGTTAAAAACCTTTGTTAAGAACTTATGTCTAGATCCTTTGTCAAGAACCCTAGTCAAGAACCTTTGTTAAGAACCTCAGTCAATACCCTCTGTTAAAAAATCCTTGCAAGGTGTAATGTTGTTAGAATGTTATGATCTAACTTATTGGCACCTTAGTCAAGAACCTTAGTCAAGAACCCTAGTCAGGAACCTCAGTCAAGACCTTCTATCAAAAAATTCCTTTAAAGCCCACTATTATTAGAACATTATGATATGATATATTGGCACATTGGTTAAGAACCCTAGTTAAGAACCTCAGTTAAGACCTTTTGCCAGGAAATCCTTTCAAAATCCAATGTTGCTAGAAAGCTATGATCTGACTTATTGAAACCTTAGTCAAAAACCCCAGTTAAGATCTTTTATCAAGAAATTTTTTTTTAGAGTTCAACATTATTGGCTGTGATTTAAAGTGTCGGCATTTTATCATCTTTTTAAGTCAAACCTGGGGTAGGCTGAGCCTAGGATTATAGTCTAGATCTTTCATCCAAAATCTTTGTCAAGAAATCTTTTTTAAAGACCAACGTTGTTGTCTATGATTTGGTGCATTAGCACTCTATCACCTTTTAAGTCAAATCTAGAGATAGGTTAAGCCTAGGATTAATGGTCTAGATTTCTTATCCAAACCTTTTATCAAGACATCCTTTTTAAAGACCAATGTTATTGGTAATGCTTTAACACATTAACATTTATCATGTTTTTAAGTTGAACTTCAAGATGGGTCGAGCTTAGGATCAAAGTCTAGGTTTTTTATCCAATAATTAAAACTTCATCTTTTACAAAAATCAAAATTGTCACCAAAATATTATTTTTATCTCATTGTCATATTAACTTTAGTCTTTGCATTACAGGAACACAGGGTAGCATCAAGCACACCTCGGATAAAATGGTATTTATTGGTCCTTGCCTTATTTTTTATATTCATCGATAGCCAAAGAAGAGCAACTATAGACATTCCATTTTGTCCAAGCCAACATTTAAGCATTAAAGGTCACTTTTCAAAGCATCACATGGTCATTTAAGTAAAACATGGATCAGTCATCCATTAATATTAGCCAAAAAAATGTTTGGGAAGCCAAAGCTGGGTAAAATCTATATTGGCAATTGAAGGTGCTGATTCAATAGGGCCATGTATTGATGCATTCATTATAGTATAGATATAGGAGATGGTTTTATCGATGTAAAGCTATTTCAAAGGTAAAGTCATGAATTTGGGACAAAGTACATCTATATTGAGTGTAAAATACTAATACATAGGAAAATTTTAACTATGGTATTGATACAGAAGGCTTTGGTATCAATACAGGCTCTTTCAAACCTTAAATTAAGACTTTAGGGCAATAAGTATTGATACAAGCCAAGAGGTATCAATGCCATGACAAAATTTATGCTTGGATTGATACCATACACTTTTCATCGATACTAAGAGCCAAAAAAGTGTGGGGTATCGATACAAGATTCCTCGTATCGATACATAAAGGCTAGTGGCATTGATATATAAAGGCTAATGTTATCGATATAGAGTTCTTTCATTGATACCATAAGGTAAAAATACCTAGTTTGTTTTTTTCAGCCTATTTGTACCATGACCTTAAAACTCAGATTTGGTTATGACTTAGCTAAAAAATCATTCAAAATCAGATATAATTTCATGCAAATCATATGGACATCAATTTTGGGCTTAAACATTAGCTTTTAGCATTTTTGAATGATCCATTAAGCATGTCACAAGCACATTTCATAAGAAAATGTGCATTGATGAAGGGCAAGCTTGACATTACTCATAGTACAAGCCTATGCATGGTTTGTTACTACTACCAAAGCTATGTTTCAACCAATAAAATGCTAAAAGGTTTTGCTTTGGTACCATGAGTCACCATTTTGTCTACCTAATTGACCTAAATACCCTACTTCTCTTAGGCTTTTAAAGGCTAAAAAAGAATCTTATATGAGATATGTTATGAGCTTAACTTGAAAAAAAAATCTTTTGACACAGTTATTTTAGCCTCCACACTAAAAAATTTCCTATTCCTATAGTTTTCCTTGAACCACTCCAAAAGCTACCCTAAAACCCTCTAAAGCCACCATTATTCCTCACAAAACTCTTCATTATCACCAAAACCATTAAGCTCTTTCTTATCCACATGTTCTTACTAAAATCATAGCAAAGAAGGCTCAAAATTGAGCTATAACTTCAGAACCTTTTCTGCTCACCATTGTCAACAAGGTTCTAAAGCTTCAAGGGTATATCTCTCATCTTTTTTTCTATATTCACTTGTTTTTGCATTTTTATCATTTTAGTAAGCCTTAATATGCTATCCATGACCTTATATTGGGATTCTGATGTATTTTGTGGCCTTGGATGTGGTTGATTTAGGTTGTCTTAGTGCTTTGTTGACCCTTCTACTATTTTCCTTACTTCTGTGTGCTTAGTCTATCTTGAAAATTTTTTTTGATGCTGTCAAAAATTTCAGCAAGTATTTCTTCTTTGTTCATGCATGTTTACATCATTTGCATGAAGTATTTCTTGATTTCATGCATTTAACTATCATTTCCATGCCTATTCTTCACATATTGTCATTATTTCTATGTTTAAATGTCATTTTCATATATTTACACATGCCTACCAAATATATTATCATGAACATCATCTTTTAATCATTAAATGTTTGTTAAAATGCTTATTTATTGATTGTCAAAAACCTGTTTTTACCCTAAACCCCTCAAATTAAGGCCATGTTAACCTCAATAAATGAAGATTAACACGGATTTAAACTTTTATTCATTAGTCATCCAATCTTAGGGATAAATTAAGTTTTCCATGTTTGGATCAGGGTCAATGGGTTATCTTATCATCTTAAACTATTATGAGAATGTGTAGGTGAGCTCATAAAGCTCTCGTCACTCTTCCCTTATTGTCAAGGACATTTGAATGTCCATGGCTCAAGTTTTGTCCATAAAGAAATCTAGGAAAATTGAAATTCCCTTATTTTTGTTGTGACAGAAATATAGTTAGGACTTGAAAAATCTTTTTTGAACCTTAAACCATTTTCCAAGAATTTTTTTGAATTACTTTTCCAACTGTACTCGATTTTCCTTTGGATCACTTCAGATGAAGGATTTATGATTGTTTAAACTAATGTTGCCCAGAACCCTTGGAGTCAGTGATTTACATTTTGTTTGAGCCATTTTGGCCCATCAATGATTTTTTGAATTTTTAAAATATTGTTTATAAAAATTTTGTGAAATTTCCTTTCTAAGAGGGTATACTTTACAATCTAATAATTTCGTATGAGTCAAGAATGATTTTTCAAAGCTCACTATACCCTTTTCCCATGCATGTGCTATTAGTGTTACATTTGACCTAACTTCAAAAATCATTTCCACCTAGAAAGTAATTTTCTAGGATTTTTGGAATATTAAACCTTATCATGTTACCTTTTTAAAGGCACCTCACCTGACCCCTAAAGCTTTAGGATCAGTCTAGAATAAAATCAGAAATAGGGACAACATGATGTTGTCCTCTGTTTCAACATTTATTAATGTTAGTCAATATTCTAACATTTACGCTACAAGGCATTCAGAAGCCTCTAAGTGAGTCTGATCAACCTTATCAAGTCTAAAAGCATGTGTCAACCTCACCCTCAGGCTTAGATCAAGGCACAAGAATTTTTTAAAATTTTATCAATTTTGATTTTATCAATTCCTCTTTTTAACTCAAAATGATTAGTTATTGTCAAAAAGTCAAAAATGTCACTTTTGTCAGAAATAGTCTATTTTTGTCAATTTAGATTTCCCAATCTTATCTTTTTCAAAAATAGTCAAGAAATCAATTTTTCCCTCTCTTGACTTTTCTCTGAGCTTTTCTTAAAATTCAAACTTGGTTTTCACGCCTTAAGCAACTATTGATTCCAAACGCGTTTCAAAATTGTCACTTTGGTTTTTTTAAGATAACCAATGACAATTACAAGATACATTCTGGCCATCCATCCATTTTCCTTTTGTTGTTTTGTGTGATTTATTTTATGCGATATTATCTCGAATTTTTCATCTTAAACATTTCTCTTTGTGGTGATCAATTTACATTCTTTTTTTAAAAAAATCATTTTCCAAAATCACAAGGGCAATGTTTTGTGTCCATATCCCTATAATGCTTGACATGAGATATTCGATTTTCAAAACTAATTTCGAAGATAATTTTTATTGAAAATCTCTATGTTTCCCACATTTGTCACATAAAGGGTCAAAGCTTTTTTTTAAAACTTGGATTTATCATTTCAAACAAATTCATTCATAAAAAAATTATATTAAAATAATGACAAGTCAAAACCAAGGAAATCAAGACCAAGTTAAGACATGGGCATCATGAGGAGGTTTACACCCCTTTGTGCCTAACCAATACTTAAACCTAATTGGGGAATCTTTAGACCATGCAGGCAAAAAAATTGATGCTTTAAGTTTCATAGCTCGAAGCCTTGGTTTTAATAGGCATCTGACCATGCCTAGCCCAAATTTAATGGTGACTCAAATTGTTGGCCATTTTGTAGTGGCCACCTGAAACCAATTGGATGAGCGATTCATTTGCTGGTCCCCTTCTATAATCAATAGTCGAGAATCTATACTTTCTTGCACACTTAACAACAAGGAAAGAGTCCCAGTTGGGAAGACACTTCCCTATTAAGACCAAATATTTTTAGTCATGCAGGTTTCTCTTTGCTCAATGAATAGCCCTTTATTAAGGTACGGTGTTGACAAGTAGTGTACAAGAAGCACTCACAAAGGTTAGGTTAGTGTTAGAGGGTCGATATTAAGACAAAAGTCTTACTAGGTCCTGTTATTACTATTGTGGACAAAAACACATTTCATAACACTATTTAGAATTTTTAAAATTAGTCTAAGGGATAATGGGCCATTTCAAAATTGAGTTCTGTGAAGAATAAAAGGAAGACATCATCAATGCTATGGAAAATGATGGGAAGGTCCCCCTTTATGGAGTTGAAAGACCATTGATCCTATTTGTCAATCAGCCAAATACCAAATCATGCCTACGCTGCCTCTATTGAAAATAATCTTTTAGCTTCCATCTCTTTCCCTTATAAAAAGGACAAAGCAATGCCATAGAAATATAAAAGAAGAATAGTGATGATTGGGGAATCTAACCAATAAATAGCTACCATTGAACTAAAAAGAGTAAGCCATCTAACTTGTAGTGGCAGACGCTATCCCTCAATTGCATATGAAGTCAAAGTCAACGAAGAGAATGTTCCTTTAGCAACGAAGAACATCAGAGCTAATGAGGAAATAATCAGATTCAAAAATGATCAAAGAATTAGTAAGGAAGAAAGAGGTTATAAAATTTCTTAGATTCATCAAGCACAACGAATATACACAACAAATATAGCATTGTTCATAAGCTAAGCAAGCTACCCTCTAAGATATATGTGTTGTAATTGCTCCTAGGTTTTGAAGCTCATAGAAAAACTCTACTTAAGGTCTTGAATAAAGCTTATTTCCTATTAAACATTTTGATTGGCCAACTAGGCAATATTACTATGGATAATTACATATATTTCAGTGATGATGAAATACCCCATGATGGTAGGGGGAACTACAACGCTCTCTATATTACTACATATTGTAAGGGAAGCGTGCTGCCAAAAGTTCTCATCGATAATGGGTTGACCTTGAATGTAATGCCTTCAATGTGCTTGAATGAACATCTTTCCATGCAAAGCATAGCCTCACAATTGTACAAGCATTCGATGGAACATGCAGAGAATTTGTTGACCATCATTATCTCACTTCAGATAAGGCCATGTACACACAAAGTAGATATTCATGGATAAACATTGCTCCATCATAAAATTTCTTACTGAAGAGACCTTAGATCCATTCTAATAGGGCAATACTATCTTTATTTAACCAAAAGTTAAAATTAATCATAAAATACAAAGTTATCAGCATCATGGGTAAGAAAGATATTATCACTACCCCACTTTCACGGGTGCTTCTTACATTAAGCCTTATAAGAGTATACCAAAAGTCTTCTTTCCAATCTTTTGAGTTTGTTAATGCCGCATATGTCAAAGAAGGATTGTCCATCATTGAGCCTCATCTGTTAAAAACATTCAAATAAGTCTTCAATTAACTATCAGTAAGGGTGCCTATGTTGGAAAGGGATTAGAAAAGCATTTACAAAAGATCTTTAACACTTTGAAAATTGCCCATCAAATTGAGAAAAGAGGTTTGCAATTCAAGCTTGATGCACAGCAATAGAAGAAACAAGCTTATAAAACATGGGAAAAAAGAATCACCTATCTAAAAGGTCAAGATCTAGAATATAAACCAATGTTGTTGCCATCGCTATGAGAAATTTTTCATCCAAGAGGACACACAAATTCAAATGAAGAAAGAACTACCAGCTTTGACAACATAATGAATTTTGAGCAAAATGTTCTAAGACTTCTTTATCAACACAATCAATAGGCTAGGAACTTTAGCAATGGACCATGAGACTGGTCTGTGCACTCCAAGTTTCATTCTAAGCATTTGGATTAAAACAGAGATCCCTGTACTATTTGAATCTAGTTTAAAACAATGCTATGAACAAAATGTAAATGCTTCTACCTAAGAGCATCGTAGGATCTTTTGTATGGGCATACTTTTATCAAGCATTGTTAATAAAAATGACTAATAATTTTCTATTTTGTCTTTTGTGTCCATCCTCATATTTTTTGTCAAATCCTTAGACTTTCTTTCTTTTCTTTGTATCTTTTTCACCTATATTGTTTTTCTTTATATTTTGAAGCACCCAGATGAAAATGACATGAATGTTTATATTGACATTCCAAAAATCAATTTCAAGCAACTGATCTACATTGGTGAGGTAGATTATGGAGGGGATTTTGAGGAAAACACCATGTTACCTGATTTTTTTAGACTAACTGAACAAAAGGGGAAACAAATCTTACCCCATGAAAAGCCAATTGAAACCCTAAACTTGGGGACAAAAGAAGATCAAAGAGAGGTCAAGATAAGAACCTTTATAAACCTATCAACTTGAATTAAATTAATCAACCTTCTCTAAGAATATCGAGATGTATTCACCTAGTCCTACCAAGACATGCTAGGGCTAAATATCGACATAGTGCTCACAAACGTCTTTTAAAACCTGAATGCAAACTCATACAACAAATCCTTAGGAGAATGAAATTGGATATGCTTTCAAAGATTAAACAGAGAGTAAAGAAGCAATTTGATGTAGGATTGCTCGAAGTACCTAAATATCCTAAATGGGTAGCCATTTTCTAGATCCTTAAAAAAGAGTATAAGGTATCAATTTCAAGCAACTGATCTACATTGGTGAGGTAGATTATGAAGGGGATTTTGAGGAAAACACCATGTTACTTGATTTTTTTAGACTAACTGAACAAAAGGGGAAACAAATCTTACCCCATGAAAAGCCAATTGAAACCCTAAACTTGGGGACAAAAGAAGATCAAAGAGAGGTCAAGATAAGAACCTTTATAAACCTATTAACTTGAATTAAATTAATCAACCTTCTTTAAGAATATTGAGATGTATTCACCTAGTCCTACCAAGACATGCTAGGGCTAAATATCGACATAGTGCTCACAAACATCCTTTAAAACCCGAATGCAAACTCATACAACAAATCCTTAGGAGAATGAAATTGGATATGCTTTCAAAGATTAAAAAGAGAGTAAAGAAGCAATTTGATGTAGGATTGCTTGATGTAACTAAGTATCCTAAATGGGTAGCCATTTTCTAGATCCTTAAAAAAGAGTATAAGGTGTGGATGTGCATAGACTATAAGGATTTAAATCAAGCTAGCCCTAAAGATAATTTCCTTTTGCCTCACATCGATGCCCTAGTAAACAACACCACCAAAAATTTCTATTTTCTTTAGCCTATAATTAGATTAAAATAGCCACCGAAGATATAAAGAAAACCACCTTTATGACCATGTGGACTACTTTCTGCTACAACATTATGCCTTCCAGACTAAAAAATGCTTGGGCAACTTACCAAAGAGCAATGGTGATATTATTCAATGGCTTCATGCACAAAGAAATAGAGGTTTATATAGACAATATGATTATCAAATCCTAAAAAAAGTTAATCATGTCATCAATCTTTGCAAACTCCTTAAACGATTGTGCAAATATCAATTCAAACTAAATACAGTTACATGCACTTTTGATGTTACCTTCGACAAGCTATTAGGCTTTATTGTGAGTGAACGAGGAACTGAGATCGATCCTAACAAGGTAAAGGCTATCCAAAGCCTTCCATTGCCTTATACTTAAAAAGAAGTAAGGAGTTTCCTTATGAGACTTAACTACATAGCTAGGTTTAGATCCCAACTAACCGATAAATGTTATCAAATCTTTCGTTTACTCTAGAAACAAAGCCCTGGTGAATGGAATGATGAGTGTCAACAAGCTTTCAACAAGGTCAACTGTTACCTATTGAGCCCGCTAGTGCTTTTATTGCTAGTGCCTAATCTACCATTATCTTATACCTATTAGTTTTTGACAAGTTTATGGGCTATATACTAGCTCAGAATGATAAATCGGGAGAAAAATAACAAGCTATCTACTATCTAAGCCATGAATTCATGAAGTATTAAAATAGCTACTCCATAATGGAGAAGTTACATTGTACTCTGGTTTGGATGACTCGAAGATTAAGGCAAAACATGTTATATCACACCATCTGGTTGATCTCCAAATTGGATCCTATTAGATACCTATGAGAGGCTCCTGCTTTGTTAGGAAAGTTGGCCTAATGGCAAGTCTTGCTCTCTGAATATGAAATCATTTATGTAAGCCAGAAAGCTATCAAAGATAGCTCGATAGTTGAGTTCTTGGCAAACTGAGTCAAAAAAGACTATGACCTATTAGATTTTAAATTCCTAGACGAGGACCGAACATGCATATTTGAAACAGAGGATGGTATTAATTGTAGGTAAACTTAGAAAATATATTTGATGGAGCCTCAAACACATTGGGCCACAGAATCAGTGCTATTCTAATCTCACTAAATGGAGATTATTATCATTCCACCACCAAACTAAACTTTAACTACACTAACAATATAGTCAAACATAATGCGTGCGTATTAGGGTTCCAAGCGACCATCGAGAGGGGCATCAAAACCTTATATGTGTATGGGGACTTTACCTTGGTAATCTATCAACTTCAAAAAAAATAAAAAACCCAGGATGCTAACCTAATCCAATATGGGAGGCTAATCAATAAACTAAAATAATAATTTGATGAAATTAACTTCTGGCATTTGCCTCAGGGGACAATCGAATGGCTGATGCTCTAGCAACCCTGGCCTTTATGTTCAAAGTAACTTATGAGCAATTGATTACACCTATCTAGATAAATATTCATGAAACTCTCATTTACTGCCATAGCTATAAGAAGAAAGAGATGATCTACCATAGTACCATAAATTTTTTTAATGCATCTAAGACCAATAATACCCGAAGCATGCTTTAGAAACTAATAAGTGAACCATCCAAAGAATGTCTACAAGTTTTGTTTTGGATGGTGAAGCCCTATATAAAAAAAACTAGGATCAAACATTACTCCCATGTGTGGATGCTCCTAAAGCTAAAGGAATTCTAGAGGATGTACATGAAGGAATTTGTGGTACGCATGTTAACCGACACAAAATGGTAAAGCAAGTCATAAGGTCTAGCTATTACTAGTTAACACTCAAAAAATACTACATTGACTATGCCCAAAAATGCCATAAGTGCCAAATCTATAGAGACAAATCCATATCCTACTTTTACCTCAGCATGTCATGATGGCTTTATGGCTTTTCTCTATCTGAGGTATGGATATGATTGAACCCATCATTCCTAAAACTTTGAATAGGCATCGCTTTATCTTAGTTCTTACTAATTATTTCACTAAATAGGTAGAAGCGGCCTTATATTATAACATTACTAGATTTGTTATGTGCAAGTTTATGAAATAAGACATTATCTATCAATATGGGCTCCCCAAACAGATTATCACAAATAATGCAGGCAATTTGAACAACAAGATGGTGGAAGCAATTTGCTTTAGTTCAAAATCAAGCACTATAATTTAATACTATATCATCCAAAAATAAATGGAGAGGTTGAAGCAGCCAACAAAAACATTAAGAAAATATCAAGAAAATGGCTGAAACTTATGAAGATTGCCATGAGAAGCTATACTTTAAATAGCATGCCTATTGTACAGTAGTTCAGACTTCCTTTAAAGCTACCCTATTCTCCCCAGTCTATAGGATGGAGGTTATCTTGCCTATTAAAGTCGAGATCCCTTCACTCAAGGTCTTTATGGAATCATAGCTTGAAGAAGTTGAGTGGGTCAAAAATTGATATGAGCAACAAAGCTTCCTCGACAAGAGGAAGGTGAAAGCTATTTGTCATGGATTGATGTATCAAAAATGTATGGTAAGAGCTCATAACAAGAAAGTTTATCCTTATGAGTTCTGAAAAGATACTTAGTGCTCAAAAAGATCCTCTCAATTCATAAAGATACTTGAGAAAAATAGACCCCAAAATGGGAAAGTCCCAATGTGATTAAAAGAGCTTTCTCTGGTGAAGCATTGATTTTAATTGAGATGGATACAATGACCTACCCAATCCTATCAATTCTAATTCCATCAATAAGCATTGCCTGAGAAAGCCCTTCAAATTAAAACCTGCAAAGGCATCTTCATCTCTAAAAAAAAGTTGGATAAGAATCAAAAGTTGTATCCATGAAACTAAATTTGCTTAAATTGACAATGTGGAAGGGTGGTTAAGCAACTAAGCCTTATCCTTATCTGAACCTAATCGAGACCAATACTCACTTAACAAAACCTTTCTTTATCAAAATACCAATTTTTGCCATAAATTACTTATCCTATCTTAAAACTACCAAACCTACTTCTACCTGATCTTAAAGGAAAAAGTGTAGTGTCTACCTCAGCTTAGGGTAATTACCATGGGGAAATCTAAAAGGTTCCTTGAAGAGAGACTGACATTTGGTCATTTAAAAGAAGTCTTTAGAAGTACTTAATAGAAGACTCATGCCATCAGCATAAAAAATGATCAATTATCTAGAAAAGCTAATCTTTAACTTTCTTTGTATATCCCAGAATGTTCAATGAATTATGTTTTCTTCTTCTAAAAATGAAATACAACCATTTTATTCTCTGAATCCCCTTTCTCATACTTACATACCATATTGCATTATGCTTGTCATATAATTGAATTTTTGTACACTTCCAGAGGATAGAGGGAGATGATGAAGAAGCACTAGAGACTATAATGAAATGACAATAGGATATGCAAGCACAAATCTCTAAGCTAATGGAAGAAATAATAGCTACAACGAAAGAGTTTAAAAAATAAAAAATCTAAGAAACTTAAGAAATCTTCCTACTACTATTGCTGGCTTATCTGAGGTAAAGGGGTAATCTCTTTAAAGAGCTTAACCTATGGGAACAAGTCCTAGGATACATATTCCTACTAACCTTAATGCTCAAGAAGTTGTAATGTGTGTAAGACCAGATCCTATTTTGACCAATTCAATGGATGTAAACATTGATGGGCTCATGGAACAAGAAAGTCTTAAGCTGAAGACTTGAAAAATAGTCAAACTTAAACAGTAAAAACAAATATTAGCTCCTTGAAAAAGGGCTCAAAATAATAAAAGGAGTTAAGAATTTCGGTAGTGTCGATGTAGATAAGTTAAGTTGGTACTAGATTTAATTCTTTCTCATATGTTTAAGATGCCAAACTTTGAAATGTTTAGTGGCACCACTTCTCTGTAAGCCTATAATAAATTGTATATCAAAAAAATAACTCAGCATACACAATGACAAGCTTATCATTCACTGTTTTTAAGAAGGCTTATTAGGGTCAGCATTAAGATCATACAATGATTTATATAGGAGTCAGGTATAATGTCATAAGGACTTGGCTAATGCTCTTTTCAGTAGTACAAGCATATGTCAAATTGGGCACCTAACTGATCTTCTTCTTTAGAATATAAAGGAGAAATCAACATAAACACTCACACAATATGCCTAAAGATGAAGAAACATAGCAACCTAAGTAT
This sequence comes from Adansonia digitata, assembly GCA_029448705.1. Taxonomy (NCBI): domain Eukaryota; kingdom Viridiplantae; phylum Streptophyta; class Magnoliopsida; order Malvales; family Malvaceae; genus Adansonia; species Adansonia digitata. The sequence continues at coordinate 58,119 of JAQSVH010169869.1, forward strand.
AATCACCTTTGTTGGAAAAAAAGATAGTATATTAATTTTTGAATACCTAAACAAATCTATTCTTTGATAAGCTTATGGAAATGCTACAAGAATTTTGTTAATAAAGTGGCCTTTATCGGAATGTCTGAGAATGCCATAAAAATGGAAAGATACAAGTTAGTGATGTACCTATGGTGGAGAATAGAAAAAATTCTAAAAGATAAGAAAAAATCCAAGTTGTCTTCTAGATGAATCAACCACTTACAAATCCTCATCAATATTGGTATTATCCTTATAAACCTTCTTATCCTATCATGAATAATACATCCAATGCATATTAAGATCATTGCCAACCAATGCTTGTAGTTACACTAACTTTCACATATGTGCATAAGCTAATTGCTTAGAAGAATAGTCCAAGTAAACGCAAAAAATAGAATCTAAATCGAGTTAAGCAGATCTTCATGTTTTATTTTGAGCTTTTACTTGAGATTATCAAGAATCACCTCTTGACACCTATTCAAATTAAGCCTTTGAAACCCTCATATCCTTATTAATTTGATGTCAACTAATGTTATGATTATCATTCTTGTAATTCAGATGATTTGGTAAAAGGTTGCCATGTTCTTAACTACAAAGTTTAAAACCCCATCAAGGTTAGGAAATTAAGCTTTGAAGAGGAGATAGTCGTATGTTATTGAAAGGTATATTAATAAGAGGTAATCTTTGAGAATACCTGAGTTTAAAAGGAAGTAGATGCATGCCATAATGATTAGTGTAACTTATTTTGAAAAGCTCTTGGCTTTGAATCAACATTAGCTTGTAGAGCATCCATGTTAAAAGTTTTAAAGAGATAAAAGTGTTTTAAACAAAACAAATATTTTCAAAAGTATGAATGGAAAAAAATCTTGAGATTACTAATGATCAAGTTAAAAATAAGCTTATACCCTACCATTTAGTCCTTTGTAAATAAACCAAGATCATTCAAAATAACTAGTAATTGAATTTCTAAACCATGACTCCCTAGCTAAAGAGTTATAGAATAAAGTTTCGAAGAATTTATAAAGTTTTTTTGAAGCCTAAACAAATGAGATATCCTTTTAGGGAACCTAATAGGGGCAGATGTATACCAAGATGGTGCCTAAAATCCCTCATTTCTTTTTCAATTTTTTAGAAAAACATGAAATTTTGTGACCACTTTTTGGAAGTCACTGATTACTTATGTTTTACGGTAGGATAATGAAACAAAATTACCCTCATGTTCCTAGGAAAACTTTTTAGCCTTACTTCCTTCTGAGCACTTTAAATATATTCCAACGCCCATCATTGTAGATCTTGAAGAATTGAGCATAGAATATTCCTTGAATACATGAACTCTTGCATTTTTTATTTCCTGTTGGTGATATAAAAAAAAGGAACATGTACATGAATTTTTGAAAAAAGTAATAAAAGATAAAAAAAAAAGTGAAAATTTTAGTGTAACATCATGTTAGGGTACTCGAAATGATTTCAAAAAAGAGAAAAACCATCTTTTTTTTTAGCAAAAAAAAGCTTGATAATTTAAACAGCTTTGCTTAAAATGACAAATAGTCATCTTTCTCTATCCTTTTATAAAATAAAAAATTATTCCTTTTACGGTCTTCTTTAAAGAAAAGTGAAAAATTTAGTGCAACATCATGTTAGGTTACTCAAAATGATTTCAAAAAAGAGAAAACCATCCTTTTTTTGAGCAAAAAAAAAAAGCTTGATAATTTAAATGGCTTTGCTTGAAATGACAAATAACCATCTTTCTCTATCTTTTTATGAAAGCAAAAATTATTCCTTTTGCAGTCCACTTTGAGCCTGAAATTTATTCTTTCATTAAACCCTAATCAATGATCACCCTCTGCACTAGTGGCAAATGAAGCAAAGCTTTAAGATTAAAAGGAGCAAATTCTGTTCTAAAGTTACAAGAAAAAACAAGTCAGTTGTCACAATGAATATTCTCAAGAGTGAAAAAAGTTCAAATTTTATGTTTAAATATTCAAAATAAAGAATGAAAAAAAAACACGATAAAGAAAGAAAATATAAAAAAATAAATAAAAAGAAGAAAGAAGCAAAGAAAAATGAAGATAAAGATTTACTCATTTTGAAAAATATGCTAGCTTTAGTTTTTTCTAAAAAGAAACAATCTTTGATTCTATTACCTTAAACACTTAATTTGGCCCTATTTGTCCTTTTTTCTAAACCCTAAACCATGGCCTATACTATGTACCTATAACATCCAGTTCGATCAACCTTAGCTATTTGAGCCATTAAGCCATTTCTAGAAAGCTCTTTTGAAAATTCATCTGTTTGAAAATTTTTTGAGGCTTTAATAACATGATGGGTAATCAATTAAAAAAAGAAAAAAACAAAGGAAAAAGGAAAAAAATTGACAAGAATGAAGCTCTAGGGTGAAAATCCAGAAATAGGTAATCTAGAGTGAAACAAGGAAAAATCATTGATATCACCTATGGTAATTACCAAAATTTTGAAAGAGAAAAAGCATTTTTAAAGAAATTTAGGGGCGTAAAAAAAATCCCTAACCACCTTAAGTGGCAATCTCTTAGTTAGAGAAATTAACTTTGAAAGTTAAATCCATCTTTTTTCCAATTTGATCTCTTTGGTTCCTAAATCCTTCGTGACCAATCTTAGCACCCGTCAAGTGCTAACAGTTAGGAGACTTCAAAGAATATCAAATTTGTTTGATTTTCATAGAAATTCATACTTTCATATGACCTGATCTATTTATGCCTAGGAAAATGGGGCATGCATTCTATTCACCTAGAAATTTTTTGGCTAACTTAAGTTTTTAAGCTCTTTAATAATTTTAAGAAAGATAGATTACCATTCATGAAAATTTTCAACAAAAGATCATTAATATTCAAAAGATTTGAACATCACATGCTTTTAACCCCTAGGTTTTGAACAAAATACATTTTTTTCAATAAAATTTTTTTAAAAAGGTGTTATGAAAAGAGTTAGGGGTATTCTTGGTTAAAGGGCTAAAACCAGACAATACTTGGCCCATGAAAAAGAAATAAGATAAAGATGTGAATTCATTAAGGCAAGATGTTTTAAATAGATTGAAAAAAAAGTGATCTTTTTTAGGGCATGAGAGGATAATAGAGTTTCAATTTTAGTATACCCATACGACATGCTTCATCTGATATTTCATATTTATATCATTTTTTGATCATCTACGCCATTTAGGTGGTGTTGGCATTTGCATCAATTCTCATGCATCTACCTTTCTATTGGTACTTGCATTTGCATCATTCTCAATAATAGCAATCTGCACATTTTCCTTATTTGATTTTTGTGAACAATGTTATTATCTCTGGAATCATTACATATGAAAGTAATTGCAACTCCATTAGTCATAGAATAATTATGCATTTTCTCCAAAGCTTCGATGCTAATATTTGAAGCATTTAAAAAAATTTTCAAAGCTTTAATATATTCAAAGTAATTAGAAGTTTTCATTTAGAAAAGAATTTTCAAAGATTCAATAGTGATATTCGAAACATTCAGAAGTTTTTTTTTCAAAAAAAGAATTTTTAAAGCTTCGATGGTGATATTTGAAGCATCTAAAAGAATTTTCAAAGTTTTGATAGATTTTATTGTCTCTTTACATGATTTTTTTGTCAGATAGGTGAAGAAGGCTTTGAAGACATTTATCACCTTTTCATGCGAATCTATTACTAGGGAAATAAAAAGGTCTTAAAGCTCCATTGGTAATACTTGAGGCATTCAAAAGTTTTCATTCAGAAAAATGTTTTCAAAGCTTCAATGGTGATATTCGAAGCATTTTGAAGTTTTCATTCAAAAAAATTTTTTCAAAGCTTCATTCAGGAGTTTTTAGTTAAGAAAAAAAGCCTTAAAGCTTTAATGGTCATATTCAAAGTTTTGATAGATTTCCATTGCCTCTTCACATTATCCTATTATCAGGTTGGTGAATAACGCTTTCAAGCAATCTATCACCTCTTTAAGCGATCCTATTGTCAGGTAAGTGAAGAAGGCTTAAAGCTTCAATGGTGATATTCAAAACATTCAGAAGTTTTCATTTAGAAAATGCTTTGAAAGCTTCGATCATAATATTCAAAGCATTTAGAGGTCTTCATTTAGAAAATAGTTTTCAAAGCTTTGATGTTAAAATTTCAAAGCATTCAGAAGTCTTTATTAAAAAAGGCTTAATGTTTTAATAGTGATATTTAAAGCATTTTAAAGAATTTTCTAAGTTTGGATAGATTTCAATCACCTCTTCACGTGATCCTATTGTTAGGTAGGTGAAGAGGGTTTTAAAGAAATCTATCACTTTTTCACGTGATCCTATTGTTAGGTAGGTGAAGAAGGCTTAAAGCTTTGATAGTGATATTCGAAGTATTCAAAATTTTTCATTCAGAAAATGTTTTCGAAGCTTTGATGGTGATATTAGAAGCATTTAAAAGAATTTTCAATGTTTTGATAGATTTCTATCACCTCTTCACATAATCCTATTGTCAAGTAAGTGAAAAAGCTTTGATGAAATTGATTGCCTCTTCACGCAATACTATGTCAGGTAGGTGAAAAAGGTTTTGAAAGATATCTTCATGCAATCCTATCGTAGGATAGGAGAAGTAGGATGTAAGGCAACTTTGTTTGGTTAAACAGAACAACCGACGAAGTTTTTTTATGTTTCTTAAATATAGTTGGTGTATGTATATGTATATATGTCGTAAACAACATCTTTTAGAAAATGCTTATATGGACTAAACAAAATTATGTCTACTGAGCCTTTGTCTTGTTCCTGATTCTTAGCAATGGCCAAAAAGGTCTTGCTATAGATAATTAATTTTGTCTAAGCCCCCTTCTTTGTCTATCCAAAATAGTTAAAACCTAGAATTAAGTGGGTACCCGACAAGGGTAGGCTTCTTTCAGGTAACATGAACATTTTTAAGACTATTTAGTTATGCTTAAATGACCATAGGTGCACGTTGCCACAACATGGCTTGAATACAAATCCTGACCTACCCAACTTAAAATGGTGATATCTTCATCATTTATATATATAAATATATCATTATTTTCTTTTATTTGGGGCCCATATCATGATTATTATTCTCTATTTTTCACGTTAGGGACTAAGTTGTCGAGATGAATCACTAACGCAACTTAATTGTAAATAGTGGTAGATACCTTATTTTATCTAGACTAGTTTTTGGCATCCTTGGAGTTAGGTAAAAGATTCTAAAATCTAAAAATAGAAATAAAAGTTAGGGGACGACTGCCAGTGCCATGTCGCTAGGCACTATTAGGCAACATGGCACCAGGCAAAAAAAATTTTTTTGGAAGGTCTAAAATGCCTATGGGCCATATTAAAGAAAATATAAAAATAAGGCATCAAAGGCCACTTTTCATAGTATCACCAAGGTTATTCAAATGCTACACAAATAAATTTCCCACTATTTGTGACCAAGTTAAGGTAAATCAGGAAGTCATAGTTACATAAAAGTTATATTAGGGCGCAAGTATTGATAAGAGGCTATTGCGGTGCAAAAAACTTGAATTTTCATTTGTAGTATCGATACAAGAGGGTTTAGTATCGATACCTAAGGTGTGGTATAAATACCTAGCATGTTTGTATTGATGCAAACCTTAGCAGTAGCTAAAGTTATGATTTTTGGCAAAATGTATCGATACACAAGCATGAGTATTGATATAAATCCATGGGTATCGATACTGGCCTTTAAGTCTCGAGACTGGAAAGATTTTTTGCTCTTAGTATCAATACAATACACAACTCATTGTATCGATACTCAAGAGTAAAAATTATCTTGTGTATTGACACACCAAGACATTTTTGCATAGTTCAAGCCATTTTTCAGCCTTCACCAAGGAACTATCATAAAACATTACAAACCTTAACTGTGGGTTTATTAGTGATTCTAACAAATATTTAGAGTCCAAAGAATTAATGACAAAGGTCACATTCATAAGATATATGGGTGTAAGAGGGTATGGTTGGCATATCTCCAGCTACAGGCTTTCACAGCCTTTCTGCCTCCTTGCTCAGCATGAAAGAACCAATAAGAAGAAAGTCAATTGAGCATGGCAACTGGAGGGCTTCATTTGTGTAGAAGAAAAAAAAATTTTAAAATGCCCTTTGTATTGTTTTCTAAAAAGAGGGGCTGAACAAAAAAAAGGAACTACTAGCTATCTTAGAAAAAAAAAACTCTCTCAACTACCAAAGAAGCTCTCCTACAATCCCAGAAAACTCCTTATCCATCCCCACATATCCTCTAACCAATTTAGCTTCAAAAACTCACCAAAACATTGTTCCATTGCCTTTTACCCTCAATCAACCTTCATTCCCATAGCTAGCTAAAACCACAACCAGAACACCTTCAAAAACTCAGCCTTCACACACGTTCATCCTCAAAACACCCTAGCAGCAACCATGTTACCAAAAAGCTTCTTCCGTTCACCCTTTTCTTGCTAAACATAGTAAAAAGAGGGAAGGAATTGAGCTTAAAGTCACTGCCTTAAAAAAAAGGAAACTTTAAGCCTTTGCTGGTATTTTTACACCTTATTCCATATTTTTTTGTTTTGATCATCCATTTCATTTTAGTGAACCTTTCATGTTGCCATGACCCTCCTAATGCTTCCATGCATCTTTGTTGCCTTGGTTATGGTAGTTCTAGGATCTTGATGACCCTTTTGACATCTTGATGTTGTTAGATATATAAAGTCACCTTGCCTCATTTTTATCGTACAGCCTCTTTCATGCATCTTTTGTCATGTTCCTTCCATTTTCGCATATCCATTTCATATTTAAATGGTCACCTTAATGTGTCTTAGTATGCTCAAACATTTTTCCTGTGTTTTAAAGAGGCTCATGAAATAAAAATTTTGTCTTGACAACTCCAACATCTACTCCTTTCCATGCACCCAATTTGTCATCTTCTTGCATCTATGTCACCCATTTCCATGTCAAAATGTCATCTTTGCTTGTTTGCATGTTTAATCCATGTTTATCTTTTTTATTCACTATATTTTGCTAATGATATCTCCATTAAAATGCTTGCTTGTCTCTTACAAACTAATTTTTAGAAAAATCCCCAAGTTAAGTTCATGCTACCACCAATAGATGATGAATAGCATGGACTTAATGATTTCGTAAAATTGGTCTCCTAATCTTGGGTGTAAATCAACATTTCAGCTATGGATTTCATGGCGAAATATGTTTATTTTTCAAAAAAAATCCTTTTTACTATTAAACCTTGATCTTGAGTATTATGTTCATTTTGGTAACATGGTCAATGAGTTGTTCCATCATCCCAAACAATTTTGAGATTGTGGAATAAACTTGTGAAGCCCGTTTTACTTTTTGTCACAGACATTCTGACGTCTTAGGCTCTAGTCTGTCTTCGAAAAAACCAGAATATCGAATAATCCCCCTATTTGCTCTGGCAGCACTATAACCTAAACTTGAGAAATTATTTTTGAGTCCTAAAATATTTCCTTTGATTTTTCTAATATTTTTCCTTTAAAGGGCATGAAATTACCTTTCTAACGGTGTCTTATTTGACTTCGGATCATCTCGAAAAAGGAAGTTAGGATTTTTGAACCTTTGCTATCCGAAACCCTTGGAACCAACATGTAATATTCTGTTTGGGCCATCACAGACTGATAGATGATTTTTACGAAATTTCCAAACATTTTTCTTAAATAATTCACAAAATTCCCTTTCTGGAAAAGTATTATTTATGATCTAATGATCCCGGATAAGCTTGGAATGATTTTTCAAAACCATCATGCCCTTTTAATTATACATGCTGCCAGTGCTAAGATGAACCTAACTTCAAAAATTAATTCTGCCTAGAATTTGTGGAATATTTTCATATTAAACTTTGTCGAGTTAACTTTCCAGTGATACCCCGTTTATCCTCTAAAATCTTTGGTTGCACCCAAAGAAAATCCAAAAATGGAGATAACACGATGTTGTCTTTTATTTTCAACCTAATTTTTGAATCTCCTTTTATCGAAATGTTCGGATGTCTCGAAATGTACCCGTTTAGTCTCCCTTACAACATCAACCCCTTTTGACTTGAATCAAGATTAAGATACAAAAAATTGAATTTTATATTCAAAATTTTGCTAGTGGAAATACTCCAACTCCACTACTTAAAGAGGATACTCTAGTCCTATTTTTTAATGAAGGTTTAAATTTTCTCCTTATTCTTAAATGTTCTCCTAACTTTGGGAATACTTCAACTCTACTACTCTAAAAGTATACTCCAACATCATTTTTTAAAAAAATAATAATAAATTTTTCTTTATTTCTAGCTATTTCAAACTCTATTTTAGGGGACACTCCAACCCCACTTCTCTGAGGAGATAATCCAACCCTACTTTTACCTTAAAAACTTAAAATTTTCTCTTTTCCAGATGCCTCAAACTGTTTTGATAAAAATTATCTTTGTTCTTCAAATTACCAGCAAATCTAGACCAGTCTCTAAAATTATCATCCCGGTTATTCTTCAATAATCGAAGGCAATTATAAGATACATTTCGATTACCCTTCCATTTTTTTATATTCTTTTATTTATGATTGCTTGTTTATGATATTATTATATTTCTCATTTTTTGGCTTACTAACTTATTTCCTTTTGTAGTATTATTATGCATTCATATTCAAAATTCATTTTCAATAAAATTTACAAGGTGATGTTTCGTGTTGGTATCTCTTCAGTGCCTAATATGAAACGTCCAATTTTTAAAATCAAATTCAGACATCGTTTTCATAAAAAATCCTTATGTTCTTCACACCTTTGAGCTGCATAGGTGATATAATTTTCCTTAATAAAAAACCCTAGATTTACATTTTCCAAAACTTCATGCATTAAAGAGGATTATATCTAAATAGAGACCAAATGGAATTATTTTAACTAAGACCAAAGTGAGATATAGTTAGTAGGTATCGATTTCAGGCATCATGGGGATGCTAGTCCTTCCCTCTATGTAACCAACTCTCGAGCCCAACCAATGAATCTTTGGACTTTGTAGACCTTGAAATCAGTGTTTCGAGTTTCGTAACTCGTAATATTATTTTCAATAGGTATTTGATCTTGCCAAGCCTAAAATGATTAGTGGCAACTCTAAGTTTATGGCCACTTCATGGTGGCCATCTGGGTTCAGTTGGATGAGCGACTTGTCTAACTGTCTGTATCCCCTTCATATTATCATGCCTAATCCAAATTCCAATCAAGGGATAGCTCAAAGGTTCAATCATAATCAACCACCATTCATTTTTAAGTCAAGCACGCTACGCCCTTTGCATCGTCCGAAGTTTTAAAGGTCGTGCACATGGTGACAATGGTCTTTATGAAATAACTATTTTTCTAGCATCATTACTAATCTATCTTGGCCAAGTGAGATTGATCACCTATCAGAGCTTATATTTCTAGGGGAAACCCTTAAAAATAAACTCCAAAATCTATGCTCATACTAAAGATCACTTGAAAAGGTCTGAAAGTTAATTACAATCATAAGTAAGGATCGACCTTCTCATGATGCCTGGTCATCAGTACCTATTAATCATATGTTAACATAAATTTTAATTTTTATTCAATTTCAATAGTTGATATTTAATTTTAATTCCTATATTTAAAAATAAGATTTTATGAAACAAATTAATTATTTTGGATAAGAAAATTAGGTTTTAATATACTTTTGAAAATCAAAATATCTTTCGCACCGTTTTGGAGAACTAGAAGAACATGAAGGTTTTCATTTTTCTCTTCATACCTAGCTAGAGAACCAGTGGAATACGCAAGGTTTTAAAAACTAAAATATCTTTTGTACCCCGATGGAGAACCAATGGAATATAAAAATTTTTATGTTTCTAAAATTTATGAAAAACCTGACTTTTACTTTGAAAAAGGATTTATCAATATTAAAATAATCTATAGAATCCCTTTCATATTCTAGAAGAAATTCATGTACTATTTTAACATCAGAAACATTGTCTTGTTCTTAATAATTGCAATTTTATTGGTAATATTAATAGCAAAAAAATCAAAATCACCCTAAGACTTGACTTAGAAAAAATGTACTAAACTCAACTTTAAGGATTCAAAAATGGTCGATAAGACCAAAATGCCCCCTAAAGTGCACCTTCGATGTAGAAGTATCTTGGTGACCCTAAAGGACTCAATTCTAAAATAAATTAATAAAAAATCCCTAAGGAGTACTTTTGACATATGCATATCTTAATACCCTAAAAGATTCTAAAACATATAAACAAATGAACCTATTCCTACTGTACACCTTTAACATTTAAGTATCCTGCTGATTACATAGGATTTGATTCTAACATAAATTATTAAAATGTCCTTAAATCTGTCATAACATAGCCTGAATACGAATCCTGACTAGCTCGACTTAAAGTGGTGAATGGACCCCTTGTTTCTATATATATATATCATTATTTTCTTTTATTTGAGCCATGTCATTATTATTATTCTCTATTTTTCATGTCTAGGGATTGAATTGTTGAGATGAATCACTCACTCGACTTTTCTAAATAGTCATTATGAAATGGCCATTTATTTAAAGTTACCATCAATCTTATTTTGGCCAAGTGAGATTGGTCACCTATCAAAGTTTATATTTTAAGGATTAGAAAACCTATAAAAATAAACTTCGAGATCTGCGCTCATACTAGATATCGCATGAAATGGTTCAAAAGTTGGTTTCAATCATAAAAAAGGATTGACTTTCTAATGATGCTTGGTAATCGGTACCTTATTAATCGCATGCTAACATAAATTTAATTTTATTCAATTTTAATATTTGATTTTTAATTATAATTCCTATTTATAAAAATAAAAAAATATAAAATAAATTTAATATTTTGGATGAGAAAAATCGAGTTTTAAATATTTGGAAATCAAAATATCTTCCATACCATCTATCTTTATGAGTAACCCTCTGTATAGGCATGGCAAGATTTTTTTAGATGTAAACTACCTATGTCTCTCGTGAGTACCCCTCCATGCTTACAAAGGGAAATACATCCACCAGATTAAACCTATTTTACCAAACTCGCGATGGGCCTAGGATCGGGGTGCCTTGGCTATTCTTATTGGATGGAGGAACGATTCGGATACCGAAATATGCATCAACTTAAACCCATGTAGTAAGCCCTACGTGCTAAACCATGACAAGCCATACTGGATACTGCTAGAATAACCTGAAGATTAGGGCTATTTGGGAAAACATTTCTTACTTTTACTCATATATACCATTGATTGGCGGGCAATGATAGGTGAACGTTGTCACCCGCATTTGTGTTTTTACTTTCATGATCATTCCCTTAGGATATGCCGTTATGTTCGATGGAAAATCCTCTTTCATAATGGGTCAGTACAATTGAATGCCATTACCTACAATGCCATCTTGAAATAGTCATATCTGATAGAAATGAGCCATCACGCTGCCCAAACAATGTCTTAGCATAAATGGTGATGAATGAACGTCATCATTTAAACAGCTAGTCTTAGTCACCGCAAGGTATCATGTTGCTTCGTGAAAAGGCAATTTTAATATGGACATGGTGGTATCTGCTCGTTTAATGCCTCCACCTTTATATTCATCATGTCTGCCCTTGGCATCATATCGCCTATTCTTAAGGCAAATTTTGTAATACACTTTTACTACTATTCTTTCAGTTCTTTATCTTTTACTTATTATTTCGTATTGGTTACTAACTCATTTTCCTTTTGCTTTTCTTTTTTACCATCCATCATTTCATCATAATTACTATCATCATGGGATAATTGGCTTTAATGGATCAGTGTTCACCATGGGGCATCTATCATGGAGTAATAGTTCATTTCAGAGTTAAACCCTTCGAAGAAGTTCGAGCATGGTCAGAGCACCAACAGCATGAAGATGAGGATGTTTTAAAATTAGGGCATGCCTTAGTAGTGCATAAAAAAATCAAGATAGGATACTGATAAAGTGATTGGCAAGATCTAAGGATCATATAGACTAACTGGGATAGCACCGAAAGGGAATTATTCATTAAGATATATAAAAAACAGCGCTCTTCTACTTCAAGTTTGTTTGGATGTTAGTTTGTTATAAGCAGCCTCTCAATTTTGGAATCTAACATACTAGCATTTCACTTTCAATCATGAAGGCTAAGTCCTTACAGTTGATGAATACACTACATTCCTCAACATTGAAAGGGCAAAGGTCGACAGGATATATTACAAAGTGTTGAATCCTCTAGCCCTCGAAAAAAGTTTGGCTTAAATCCTCAGGGAAATGGTGTCTTGGATTGAGAGTCATATCAAAACAAAAAGGAAAATTGAATGCATCTTATGGGCTAGTTTAAGAGAAGCAATGGCGAATGCCGTTGACATCTAAAAAATCCAAGATATCTATGCTTTGGCAATATATGGTTTGGTTATATTTTGGGCTATGTTGAAGCTACAGTAGCAGATGTCCTTTCTCACTTGTGTTGCAATTTAATCTCATACCGGCCACCCTTGCTGAAACTATTCGAGCTTTTAATTTTTGTAGGAAAATGGGAATGGGATGTTTCATCAAATGTGCATTGCTCTTTCACATTTGGCTCGTCAGTCACTTTAACCGAGAACAAAGTAGGACGTCGCACTACTTCTTACCCACCTTTAGCCTTAGCCCTATCTCTAAGGTACTCGAGAAAGAATGGCTTCAAGACAAATCTGAAGAGTAATAGGTCCAAAAATTTCAAAACCTCAATAGGGAGAAGGTAACATGAAAGGCTTTTTGGATTTTCCCACAAATGGTCATATATTGATGCAGAGATTATAGCCATGTACCGTTTACGGGATTATGGGGAAGTACTAGCTATGCCCCTTTCTTAGTTCTTTGACAATTTCAGTGCCGCCAATTCATCCCTTTCATCTAAGACTTAGAGTTGTGGGATTTCGATTTTGGTGAGCCTGACTACAAGTCAAAAGTCCAGCTAGCTTTTCAAGCATGGAAACAAACTTGTTGCCTAGAAAGATATTGGAAAATGACCAGTTATTTGAAGTCACCACCAATCTTATTTTGGCCAAATGAGATTGGTCACCTATCAGAGTTTATATTTTAAGGATTACAAAACCCATAAAAATAAACTCCGAGGTCTACACTCATACCAGAGATAGCATGAAAAGGTCTAGGAGTTGGTTTTAATCATAAGTAAGGATCAACTTTCTCATGATGCTTGGTAATTAGTACCTTATTAATCGCATGCTAACATAAATTTAATTTTATTCAATTTCAATTTTCAATTTTTAATTATAATTCCTATTTTTAAAAATAAAAAAATTATAAAACAAATTTATTATTCCAGGTAAGAAATTGGGTTTTAAGATTTTGGAAATCAAAATATCTTCCATACCTTCTTGGAGAACCAAGAGAACATGGAAGTTTTCATCATTTTTTTTACCCCGCTAGAGAACAGGTGGAATACAAAAGGTTTAATTTTTTTTAAATTCAAAAAAAATTTGGGTTTTCATATTTTTTAAAAGGATATCTTATTATTAAAAATAATACTAGAACCCCTCGCATATTTTGGTACGAATTTTAGGTACTATTTTAACATCGGAAGCATTACCTTAATTTTCAAAAATTCTAATTTTATTATAAATATTTACAAAAATAACTTAAGATTTAGAAATTCACTAAAATGATGAATCTAACCTTAATGTGTACTTTCGACATAAAAGTATCCTAGTAATCATATAGAACTTGTTCTAATGCAAAATTACAAAAATACCCCTAGTATATACCTTTGACATAAAAGTATCCCGGTTATCCTAAGGACTTGAAAATGATAATAAAAGTGTGAACCTATCCTAAATATGCACATTTGGCCTAAAAGCATCTCGATGAATACCTAAGACTCAGCTAGAGAAAAAATTACCAAAATGCCTTTAGGGTTCTTTGACACAAAAGTATCTCGGTTATCCTAAAGGGCTAGATGGCATCACGAACAAATGAACCTACTTCTACTGTACACCTTCAACCTATAAGTATCACGGGGATCACATAAGACTTAGTTCTTAAAAGTTGCTAAAATGCCTTTAGGGTGTACCTTCGACGTATATGCATCCTAGTAACCTAAACGGCTAGAAAATGATATGAAATGATCATTATACCCTTCATGGGTAACTTAGATATTAAGATTGACTTAAAATGTAAAAACTTCTGATAGGACCCTAATCTTTTCAAAATTACATTTCTTACTCTAATGAAAAACCGAGAGAATAAAAAAGGCTTTAATAATTTCTACACCCTATGGAAGATCATATGAATGTTAGAAATATTTTTAAAATGTCACAAATATCATATCAGGCCTAAAATGCAAACTTTTCTAAATGATCCCTAATATTTTCTATATTTGAAATTTAGTGCATATACAAGATAAAATCATAATTAAACACAAAATTGATCACGAAAAAATTATTGAAATTATACCAAAAATAATATAATGAATTCGGCCAAGTACCAATGGCCTTAGAACAAAAATTTTGTCTTTTGCAAATAAATCTCTAAACTTTCTAAAATTACAAAATGGCAACAATATGTTGGAAAATTTATAAAACATATTCATACACATCAAAGTAAACGTGAAAACACTTTCACAAGTATATACAAGCAATTAACTAAGCATGGATGGCCTTGAAACAAAATTTTCTATTATTACAATTTAGTCTCTACATAATATATCATTATAAATTAACACAAAACACATTATAAAATTCATAAAAATCTCACCATAAATCATGAAAATGATTCAACCAAACACCTATGGCCATAAAATAATTTTTTATATTTTGTAAATTAGTCCCCGAACTTTTAAAAATTACAAAATGGCACCAAAATAGTATAAAATGTATAAAACACATTCCAATATACTAGACTAGGCATGAAAACACTTCTAGGGTTGTCTACAAGCAATCGACCATGCTTCAATGACCATAGAAAAAGTTTTACAATTTTTACAATTTAGTCCCTATATTTTCCATAGTTAAAAAATTACACAAAATGACGGACAATGCATAAAACATATTCATACACATCAAAATAAACATGAAAACACTTTCACAAAGTATGTTAGACCTTTTCGTGGTGAATAAGAGGGGGTGAATTGATTTCTCAAAATTTTAGTAATTTAAAATGTCGATAAATAAAATTAAGAAATCTAAACAATGAACTTTGCAGTGCAAGTTAGTGAATAGCAATAAAAAATAAAAGACAAGGGAAAGAGAAGCAAACTCGAAGATTTAAAGAGGTTCAACCTCAATTGCCTACATCCTCTACATCAACCTCACTTGCCTCAGATTTCCATAATTCACTAACTTGAATTGTCTACCTTTTAAGGACAAGGTATAACCTTTACAATCTCTATCTTTCAAGGCTAAGATAGAAACCTCTACTTCTATCTTTTATGGCTAAGATAAAACCGTCTCTCACTACTTTTGAAGGCTAAGTGGAAACCTTTTCTACTTTTGAATGGCTAAGTAGGAGCTTCTTTTTTTTTGCAAGTATTTCAGTGTAAACAAATAAAACCTCTAAAGGTTAGGTGTTTACAAGAATTTTGGCTTAAGGGAAATATGTATCTAGAGACACAAAATGAAGAATACAAAAATACGAAGAATTAATCCTATACAAAGAAGAACTACCTAGGGCATGCATAGACTTTATGCTCAGTTGGCTTTTCACTAGCCCAAACAGAGGCTAACACCTCAGAAGGTAGAGCTACTTCACCTTTCCTAAAATATTAGGTACCTATGCCCATTCTATACACCTAGAAGAGAATCTAATGCATATAAATGTGCACAGTATGTGCGGTGGAATTATTTACCTTTTATCACATGACACTTTCAAAAATAATAAAAACCCTTATCCTAAATTCCCTTTAAAAATATTGCTGCAAAGAAAACAAAAAGGTTAGTGAAAAATATGAACAATATATACCAAAATTTATAATTCAAAACCACAATAAAAAAATTTCTTTTGAAAATACTGGAAATTATAGTTAAATATCAGTTGAAAGTAAATTAATCAAAATTTAGTTAACAAGTAATTAATTTTAGGCTCGATTCTCCAACCTATCCCTAGTGGAGTCACCAAGCTGTCACAACATGACTTGGATACGAATCCTAATCGACCTAACCTAAAATGGTGGATGTGCCCATCATTTATATATATATATATCCATATTTCATTATTTTCTTTTATTTGGGGCCTATATCATTATTATTCTTTATTTTTCATGTTTGGGGACTGAGTTGTCAAGATGAGCCACTCACTCAACTCAACTCTAAATAGTTATTACGAAATGACTATTTTTCTAGGGTCACCACCAATCTATCTTAGCCAGGTGAGATTGGTCACCTGTCAGAGCTTATATTTCTAAGGTTATGAAACCCTTAAAAATAAACTCTGAGATCTACCCTCACACCTTCTTATGATCATAAATAAGGATATACTTCTTATGATGCCTGATAATCGATACCTTTTAATCATTTGTTAGCATAAATTTTAATTTTCATTTAATTTCAATATTTGATATATAATTGTAATTTGCATATTTAAAAATAAGATTTTATGAAAGAAATTTATTATTTTGAATGAGAAAATCAAGTTTTAGTATACTTTGAAAATCAAAATATGTTATTCACCCTTCTGGAGAACTAGAAGAAATGAAGGTTTTCATCTTTCTTTTTCATATCTCGTTGGAGAGTCGGTTGAATATGAAAGGTTTAAAAATCAAAATATTTTTTGTACCCCACTGAAGAACCAATGGAATACAAAAGGTTTTATTTTTCTAAAACTTATGAAAAAGCTTGATTCTTGTTTTGAAAATAATGTCTCATTATTAAAATAATCTATAAAATCCCTTCCATATTCTGGGAAAAATTCATATACTATTTTAACATTAGAGACATTGCCTTCTTTTTTTAATAATTCCAAGTTTATTAATAATATCAATAATAAAAAAATCAAAATCACTTTAAGACTTGGTTTAAAGAAAATGTAGCAAACTCGACTTTAAGGATTCAAATATAGTCAATAAAACCAAAATGCCCACTAAAGTACACCTTTGACGTAGAAGTGTACTGGTGACCCTCAAGGACTTGATTCTAAAATAAATTAATGAAATATTCCCTAAGAAATACCTCTAACATATACGTATCTTGGTACCTTAAAAGATTTTAAAACTACATAAAGAAATGAACCTATTCTTGCCGTACACCTTCTACATCTAAGTAGCCTAGTGATTACATAGGATTTGGTTGTAACGAAAATCACTAAAATATCTTTAAAGTCTACCTTTAATTTGAAAGTGTCTCAATAAGCTTAAAGGACTCCAAACCTCTATAAAAAGATGAACCAATCCCTATCATGCACCTTTAACATATACATATCCTGGTGACCATAAAAGATTTGGTTCTAAGATAAATTACCAAAATACCCCTAGGGTATACCTTTGACCTCTAAGTTTCTAGTAACCTAAAGGGCTAGATGACATCATCAACAAATGAACCTACTCCTACTATACACTTTTGACATTGAAGTATCCTAATGATCACATAGGACTTGATTCTAAAAAAATTACTAAAATACCCTTAAGGTTTACTTTTGACCTATAAGGATCCTAGTAACCTAGAGGACTCAAAAATGATATGAGATGATAATTATACCATTCATGGGTAATTTAAATATCAAGATTGACCTGAAATCCAACAACAACTTCTAGGTCCTCTAATCTTTGAAAATTACATTTCGTACCCTAATGAAAAACCTGAAGTATACAAATAGTTTTAATAATTTCTACACCCTAATGGAAAACTATAGGAGTGTTAGAAATATTTTTAAAATATCAAAAACATCATATTAACCCTAAAATGCAATGTTTTTCTAAATGATTCCTAAATTTTACAAACTTTGCAGTTTAGTCCTTTTACAAAATAAAAACCATAATTAAACATGAAATACATCACAAAAAATATGGAAATTATATCATAAATCACATGATCAATTTGGCAAATCACTTATAGCTTAGGAATGAAAATTTTGTAATTTTGCAAATAATTCCCTAAACTTTTTAAAATTTCAAAATGGACACAAAATGATGGAAAATGCATAAGACATATTCATACTTATCAAAATAAGCATGAAAATACTTTCACAAGTATACACAAGTAATCGGCCAAGCATGGATGGCCTTGAAACAAAATTTTCCATTTTTTCAATTTTGTCCCTACATAATAGAAAATCATTAATTAACACAAACCATAAAAAATTATGAAAATTATTCAGCCAAACACCTATGGCCAAAAAATTATTTTTTTCACATTTTGTAAATTAGTCTCTGAACTTTCTAAAATTGCAAAGCAGCCTTTATAAAATGCATAAAACACATTCAAATATGTTAAACTAAACATAAAAACACTTCTAAAGATGTCTACATGGCATAACCAAGCTTGGATGGTCATGGAAAAAAAATTTACATTTTTTTGCAATTGTTTACAAATTAGTCCCTAATATTTTTGTATTTACAAAATAACCTAACTAAAATTAAAAGCATTACAAATAAACACCCACATGGCTTGGCCAACATGGTTTTCAACAAAAAAATATTTTTTTTCCATTGCTTATTTTCATGAATATTAATATATATATATATACATGTTAGAATTTTTTCCAAGCATAAATAAGCATAAAAACATAAAAAAATAATGCATAAATCAACATAAAATAACATGAAAATATTAATAAAAATTATATATATGCATACATGAAAATAACAATATACATATCAACAAACATAAATAATCTCAATAAAAATCAAACTATTTCTAATAAAATTTAACTAAAACAACCAAAATAAAAAACTTTAATAATAGCCATCATACTTGGCCTTTCAATATGAATTAAAATTCATGAGCACAAGTATCCATTTGGCTCATTAAAAAGAAGAATCAAACAAGAAATAAACAAAAATTTAGAAATTTACAAGAATTTTACCTTAGAAAAGCCTGAAAATATTTCTATTTTGGTGTTTTTCTTTTTTTTTTTCTAAATCCTAAAGGACCTAAATGAAGAAAACCATCCCCTTTTTATAGGGGATGAAGGTCAGCCAAGGGCTAAAAAACAACCCTTTGATGAATGGCTTCTAGCTATTTCTAAAATTTTCTACATGTTTCTTTTATTTAATATTTATTTAATTTATTTTGATTCTTTTTGTTTTAATTTGATTTAAATAATTATATTTGTATTTTAGTGGATTATGTCATCCATGACATCATCATGGTCTAGAGAATTTTAGATGATATTTATATATATTATGTAAAATTATACCAATAAAATTAATTAGAAGGATTAAATTATAAAAATTAAAAAATAGTGTATTTGAAATAAAATTTCATATAATCAAGTTAATTTAATTGAATAACAAAATCAATTTTAATGTTTAAGAAGAAATCATTAAAAATTACAAACTCATAAAATTTTATGAGAAAAACCTTTACCAGGAAATTGTTAAATGGAAAAAAGGCAAAACTCATAAAATAATTTAAAATTTCAAAAACTGATTTAATTGGAATTTAATGAAAATAATAGAAGAATTTTAAAAATTATAAATAGGAAAAATCCACCCAAAAAATTTTATGAAGTAGAAAACTCTATATTTTAGAAATAGAAGAATTCTAAAAATAAAACAAAACACATAAAATAAATTGAATTTTGAAAAAATTATTTAATATGAATTTAATAATAATATTTGAAGAATTATAAAAATTATAAACTCATAAAAATCTTACTAAAAAATTTACAGAGTAAAGAACTCCGTATTTTGGAAATGAGAAAATTCTAAAAGAGAAAAACAAAATTCATAAAATAAATTGAATTTTGAAAAACTAATTTAATATGAATTAAATAATAGTATTTGAAGAATTTTAAAAATTATAAACTTAGAAAAATCTTCCTAAAAAAATTTATTGAGTAGAAAAGTCCATTTCTTGAAAATCGAAAAAATACAAAAATATGTTCAAACTTTACAAAAATGGATTTTATCTGACAAATTAATCATAATATTAATTTATAAAAATAATAAAGTCAAAATTGAAAATTTGGAGCAAGTTTTACCAAAAATTTCATGAGTATAATACTCACGGTACAATAAAAAATTCAAATTTAAGTCTTAAAATTGACAACTTGACACTTCATGGTAACGAATGCCAATATGAATTTTCCTTGAATATTTTTGATTTTTTAGAGTGCATATTAGTATAAATACCGCACTAGTATCAGTGAAAATATACGACGATCAGCTACCCAAATTTAACAAAAATTCTTAAAAAATTCCTAAAACTAGGAAATTTGACCGTGATAACATTACAAAAATAAATTTCAAAATTTCACAAGTATAATGTTAAAAGCTAATTATTTTACCTCAATATTCATCTTTTGATCTGAGATTTATTCTGTGCAACTCTTGAAATGGCAATAATTTTGTTACGTGCACATGCAGTCATTTAAACAGGACTAAAAAGGCCTTGAAAACATCTAGTCCACCTTGATATGTCAACCCTCATCGGGCGACCACTAAATTCTTAATCTCGATTATTTTTAGACTATCGAGAAAAAGGGTCCGGACAAAATTAAGCATCTACACATGACAAAACTAGCATCATTTCAAGGGTTGTACATTACAAATCTAGGATAAAAAGATGAAATTTAAGGCAAAAAAATAGTTTTTAATTTTATGCTTGTGAAATTTTGGAAATTTATTCTTGGATGTTATCACAATCAAATTTCTTATTTTTAGGAATTTTGAAGAATTTTTTGGGAATTTTATGTAAAATTTAAGATGTTGATCATCGTATGTTTTTATCGATACACATGCAGTACTTACATCGATATTCACTTTGAAAAATAAAAAAAATCAAGGAAAATTTTGTTTTAGCATTTTTTACCATGAGGTATCAAGTTGTCAATTTTGAGACTTAAATTTGAATTTTTTTCACAATACCATGAGTAGCATATTCGTGAAATTTTATAAGTTCATCTTTTCATAGAGTTGTCAAGTCCTTTAGGCTTACCAGAATACGTATACGTTAAAGCTAGACCTTAGGGATATTTTAGTGATTTATATGAAAACCAAATTTTATGTGATCACCGAGATACTTCTACGTCGAAGTTGTACAGTAAGAATTGGTTCACTTGTTTATACAGTTTTAGAATATTTATGACCACCGCATACTTATATAGTTTTAGAATTTTTGTCTTATTGACCATATTCGGGTCCTTATTGTCAAGTTTAGTACATTTTATCTAAACCCAGTTTTAAAGTGATTTTTATTATTATTAATATTGTTAATAAAATTGAAAATTTTAAAAATTAAAGCAATGTCTCTGATGTTAAAATAGTACGTGAAATTTCTCCCATCATATGAGAGAGGTTTTACGGATTATTTTAATAACGAGATATCTTTTTAAAAATAAAAATTAGGATTTTTCAAATTTCAAAAAAATAAAACCTTTTATATATTCCTCGGGCCCTCTAGTGGGTACAAAGGATGTTTTGACTTTTTGAAACCTTTCATATTCCACCGGTTCTCTAACAGGGTATGAAAGAGAATGACAAAAACTCTAATGTTCTTCTAGTCATACGAAAGGGGGTAGAAGATATTTTGATTCAAAAAAAATAAAAATAAAAACTTGATTTTCTCATTGGCAATAATAAATTTGTTTCATGAAATTTTATTTTTAAATATAAAAATTATAATTAAATATCAAATATTGAAACCAAATAAAAAATCAAATTTATGTTAACACATGATTAATAAGGTATCGATTGCTAGGCATCATGAGAGGATTGATCCCTACTCATGACTGTAATCAACTCGTGAACCCTTTTATATGATCTTTGGTATTTTTGTAGATTTTAGAGTTTGTTTTTATGGATTTTGTAACCCTAAGAAATATGAACTTTGACAAGTGACTAATCAAACCTAGCTCAAATAGATTAGTGGCAAACCCAAAAAAATGGTCATTTTGTAATGAGTATTTAGAGTTAAGTCAAGTGAGTAATTCATCTCAACAACTTAGTCCCCAGACAAAAAAAAAAAAACCAAGAATGATAAAAAATAATAATAATGATATATGGCCCCCTAAATAAAAGAAAAATAATTATATATGGATATACATAGAAACAAGGTGTACATCCATCATCTTAAGTCAGGCAGGTTAGAATTCGTATCCAAGCCTGTTGTGACATTTATTACTTAATTTTTACATTAATTTTTCAAGAAATAAATTCATTCGCCATCTTCAACTAACAAGATAGTTACATAGGAAAAATAGGACTTTTTTAGTATGTCCATGAAATTTTTTAAACAAAATTTATTAAAAGGCTAAAAATAACAAAACAAGCTTTTGAACTTTACCATTTTATGTAAATAAGTTTCTAGACTCTTATTTTATTCAAATAAGTCATTAACTTGTAATATATGCCAAAATAAGCCTTAAAATTTAATTTGTAGCCTAATAAATCATTATCTTTAATTTATATCAAAATAAACCTTTAACATAAATCAATTTTCCATTTGAAATAAAGATTTATTTTGATGCAAATCAAAGGATAATGACTTATTTAGGTACAATAATAGTATATGGACTTACTTAAAATACGTGAAATAGTTTAAAAGTTTTTTAGTATTTTAACCTCATTAAAACATATAAACCCCATTTATTTAGGATTGAATTTAAAGTTCATAACATTCCCTCCATAATTTTTTTCTTTTTTATTTAAATTTTTTAATTTATCAAGCAAACTATTGAACAAAGTTTTTAATGAAACTGTTGTTATCATACAAAAATATATAAAAGTCAAAACCCTTGATAGAAAAGGCAATTGTCCAACTTGGATGTCTTATGATACTAACATGTGGATGGTTTAGAAAAACCACTATGTGTCACTTAATAAATGCAATTTATTTTATTTTAATTATTTTTTAAAAATCACTTAATTAATTATAATTCATATATGATAACACATGTTCAATAATAAATGTATTTGATTTGATTTCATCTTTTTAATTTAAAAATTCATTTATTTAAAAACTCTTATATAAATATATTAAAGCCAAAACCTTTAGTAAAAAAAAAAAAAAGGCAATTGTCCAACTTGGATGCCTTATAATATTAACTGTAGATCATTTTAAAAAACCACCATATGTCAATTATGATTTAAGCAATTTATTTTATTTGAATTCTTCTTAAAAAATAAATAAATTACATTTATTTTTATTATTATTTACCTTAACCCAATCTTAATTAACATTCATATATGATAACATTTGTACACTAACAAATGTATTTGATTTAATTTTGTATCTTTTTAATTTAAAAATCAATTTGGGGAAAATCAATCATAAAAACAAATATATCTGATTAATTATTAATTTTCTTAAATTTAAATATGCATAATTACTTTCACAATTTCACCTATTTAAATGAATTTATTTTAATAAACATTTTTTTATTATTCACCTATAAATTACATAAAAAGATAATTATAATTCTATGCATACAAATTATATTTTAATGTTGTAATCTAAAATAAGAAAAAAAATAACAAGGCAATAAATTAATGAAACGTTATTGCAAAAATTATTAAAAATTTGTGCATCACACAAGCGAAAAATTAATTCTTTATAAAATGAATAAATTTTATTAATATTTATAAAAATACTTAAAATGATAATTAAAAATATAAAAAAAACAAAAATATACGTTTTTGTCAATAAAATGTTCTTTCAACATTTGTCTCATTATATATATAATTATAGATTATAGATAATTCTTGTGTAATGATACGTACCATCTACAAAAATGATAGCAACTTCAATCCACACACGTAAGTGTGTGTATATATAGTTTACAATTCTTTTATAACAATAACTTGCAAGCTAAAAGTAGATCGTCACAATCGATATAAAAGTTGAAAATCTCATAGTTTTTATGCACCATAAATACTTTATAAATTGCAGCTTAAGTCTTTATTCGTATCAAATATTTATTTTCATGAAGACACGATTTCCTTGTCCCAATATTTTTGCATTAACATGTTCATAGGTCAAATTGTATCATGTTTGGGTTAATATAGATCTCATATTAATTAACATTATGATTGTCCAAGCTTGTTTCAACTCAAAATATGGGTAAAAAATTTATTCATGCTCAACCCTACCGTGTAAAAACATTACTTAGGCCCACATAAGTATATGCATATTTACATATACAATGATCGATCCTTATTAAAAATGATCAATTCCTCTTAAAAAAGGATCAATCTTTTTTAACAATTTATATTACTTAGCTCTACATAATATCTATATATATATGATGCCTAATGCCTAATTTGGTTTCTAAACAAGCCTTACTTTTTTCGAAGTTCAATTTTTATGCACAATACTTTTATACATATACTTTCAAATATTAGACAGACTTTTAAATTTGAACTAGTAGATAGAACCCATAAACATGCTATTACACATCTTAAGTCAATGTTGGCAAAAGTTATTTATTCTTTTTGGGTTATTTAAATCTACATATTTACAGATTAAAGAAGTAACCTGATAAAAAGTTAGAGCAAGAAACCAACATAGTAATTAACAAAGAACAAACTTGGTAGAAACAAATAGAGCAATCAAGATTCAAATACAAAAGCTAAAAAACATAGATCCATAAAGCTGAATATGGTTTTTGGTCAAAAAACAAATTTTGTGACAACCAGGTTTTGATCTTATTCCTTTTCTTTAAGGGTGGGCTTTGCCAAGTGCCCGTCTTTAAAACTTTAGATGATCTGAAGGGCATAGCACACTCAATTTAAAAATAAATGATGGTTGGTCATGGTTGAGTCTTTGAGTTATACCATTATCAGAATTTGGATTAAGCGTAATAATATAAAGGAGAAGGACCATCGAATTAATCACTCATCTAACTAGTCTCAAATGGTCACCATGAAGTGGCTATAAACTTAGAGTCGCCACTAATAATTTTGAGCTAGGTAGGATCAAGTGCCTATTGAAAATAATATTTTGAGTTACAAAACTCAAAACATCAATTTCTAGGTCTACAAAGCCTAAAGATCTATTGGTTGGGTTCAAAAATTAGTTATGTGTAGAGAAAGATTAACACCCTCTACAATGCCCGAAACTAGTACCTACTAACTATGTCTCACTTCAATTTTGGCTTAATTAGTTCCATTCAGTCAGTATTTAGATATAACACCCTTTAATGCATAAAGTTTTGTTGGAAAATGTAGATCTGTGTTTTTAAAGAAAATTAGACCACCTACACACTTCGAAGATGTGAGGAACATTGGGATTTTTTATGAAAATAATGTTTGGATTGGATTTAAAAATTTAAATGTCACATATTAGGCACTGGAGAGATACCAACATAGAATATTGCCTTGTAAATTTTATTGGAAAACAAATTTTAAATATGAATGCACTATAATCACTATAAAAAGGAAACGTGTTAGTGAGATGAAAAAGAATATAATAATATCATAAACAAACAATCACAAACAAAAGAACATAAAAAGGAGGGACAGTTGGAATGTAGCTCCTAATTGTCTTCGATTATTGAAGAATAACTAGGATGACAATTTGGAGACAGGTCTAGATTTGGTGGTAATTTGAGGGACAAAGATAATTTTAATCAAAACACTCTGATGTAATTGGAAAAAAGAAATTTTTAGATTTTTTAAGGTAAAAGTGGGTTTAGAATATCCCTTCAGAGAGGTAAGGTTGGAATATCCCCAAAGATAAGTTAGGAAAATATTTAGGAATAAGGAGAAAATTTAAATTTTTAATGAAAAATAGGGTTGGAGTATCCTCAAAGTAGTGAGGTTAGAGTATCCCCAAAGATGAAAATTTTTTATCATTTTCGGTAAAAATTTAGAATCTTAAAGGTTGATCCAAAAAGAAATTTTAATTTTTGAGTTAAAATGGTGTTAGAGTATCCCCTTGGAGCAATGAAGTTGGAGTAACTCCACTAGCCAAAATTTTAATATAAAGGAAAGAGATATCTAGTATAAAATCATTTTTTTATTTTAGCCTTGATCCGAGTCTAAAGGGCTTATATTATGGGGGAACTAATCGGCTGCATTTTGAGAATTCAAATGTCTTGATAAAAGGAGATTTAAAAATCAAGTTGAAAATAGGGGACAACATCATGTCTTCTCTTTTCTCAAATTTATTTCAGGTGCATCCAAAGGCTTCAGGAGGTTAATAAGGTAGCGTTAGAAAAATAACTCGATAAGGTTTAATGTAAAAATATTCTAAAAATCCTAGAAAATCACTTTCTTGGTAGAATTAATTTTTAAAGTTAGGTCTATCTCGACACTAGCAGCATTTACAAGGAAAATGGCATAATAAATTTTGAAAAATCTTTCTGGGATTATCCAAAAATCATTAGATCATGAATGATACCTTTCTAGAAAAGGAATTTCACAAAATTTTTAGAAAAATTATTTAAAAAGTTTTAGAAAATCATATTATGGGCCAAAATGGCCCAAACAAATATTATACGCTGGTTCTAGGGGTTCCAGATAGGAAAAGTTCAAAAAGCATAACTCCTTCATCCGAGATGATCTAAGCACGAATAAGATACTGTTGGAAAGGTGTTTTGATAACCTTTAAGCAAACAATATCAAAAAATTATAAGAAAATCATTTATGGTTCAAAAATAATTTTTTAAATTTAGACTATAGTGCTGCCAGAGCAAAAATAGAGGATTATTTAATTTTTTGAGTTTTTTGGGGTCAAACTCGAATTATGGATGTTCGAACATCCACAACAAAAGGGAAAGAATGACATGTGATCACAAGTTCATTCCATAATCTTATAGTAGTTTGGGATGATGAAACAACCCGTTAACCATGCCATGAAGGTATTAAACTCAAGATCAAGGCTTAGTATATTTTCCAACTAAAATGGGTCATTTTTGCTTCAAAACCAACATCTTTAAACTTATGTCAGCGTGAATCCAAAGTTAAACTATTTGATTTGCCCTTAAGGTTAGAAGACCAGTTTTATGAAAAGTGTAAATCTATGTTACTCTTTATCTATTAGAGGTACCATGAACTTAACTTGGGGATTTTTCTAAAAATTAGTTTTCTAGGAAACAATCAAGCATTTTTAACAAAGATTTCATGAACAAAATACAACACACATAAAGATAAACATGGACTAAACATGCAAACACACAAAGATAACATTTGGACATGGAAATGAGTGATAAAAAATGCAAGAAGATGACAAGTAATGTGCATAAAAATGATATAACATATTTAAACATAGGAATGCATGCTGGAGTTGTCAAGATAGCATTTTTATGTCATGAGACTCCTTAAAATATAAGAAAATGCATAAAATACATAAGGCATGTTAAGATAAACATTTAAATATAAGATGAATATGTGAATATAAAAGAAACATGGTAAGAAATGCATGAACTGAGGCTATGATAATGATGAAAATAACGCATGGTATATTTGCATATCCAAATAGCATTAAGGCATCAAGAGGGTCCTCAAGATCCTAAGACTACCATAACGAAGCCGACAATAATGTATAAGAGTCCTAGGATGGTCATGGCAACATAAAGGGTTCACTAAAGTGGTGTAGATGTAAAAATAGAAAATGTATGGAAAAAGGTAGAAAATATACCAAAAAAGCTTGGACTTATTCTCCTTTCCTAAAGTAGTGACTTTAAACTCAGTTTCTTCCCTCTTTTTTCTATTATTTAGCAAGAAAAGGATGAAAGGAAGAAGCTTCTTGGTAATATGGTTGCTAATGGGGTGTTTTGAGGATGCAAGTGTGTAAAAATTGAGTTTTTAGAGGTTTTTTAATGGTTGTTTAGGGTAGCTATGGGAATAAAAGAAGTTTAAGGGTGAAACGCAATGGAACAGTATTTTAGGATAGAAGATTGCTGGAGGATTCTTGGGAATAGATGGAGCCTTTTCTGAGATTTTTGGAAAGCTCTTTTGGGAATGGCTAAAAGTTTTTTTCTTTTTTTTTTTTGGTATGGCTGGAAGTCCTCCTTAAATTCAATGCTCAGCTAATGCTTTTGAAGATAAGCGAGGGCATTTTTATCTTTCATTTCTATACTAGGGGACATCTCCAACTAGCATGCTTAGCTGGTATTCTTCCTGTCAGTTTTGTTATTTTGAGAAAAAGGGCAAAAAGGTTACAACAGCCTCCAAGCGGAAGATATGCCTGACATGCCCTCTTACAAGCATATATCTTATGAAAGTGACCCTTGCCATTAGCTGTTTAGGCTCTAAAAGTTTGTTTAAATTTAATCAATAGCCTAAAGTCTAGGTTTGCAATAATTTATGATGGTTGGTGCAAAAACATGTTTGAATCAGATTTTTTAAAGCTAAAAAAAAGGGTCCAAACTGGCAAAAATACCTTGATGTATAAATAAAAAACATGTTGTATTGATACATATGGCCACTTTTACCCATGAGTATCAATACAACGAGGTGTGTATCGATTCTAAGAGCACAAAATTATTTCCAGTCTCAAGATTTAAAGGCATGTATCGATACTCTTGACATTTATGCTTGTGTATTGATACATTTTGCCAAAAATCATAACTTTAGCAACTGCCAAGGTCTGTATCTATACAAACATGCTAGGTATTGATACCACACCTTAGGTATCAATACCAAACCTTCTTGTATCGATATTAAATGTGAAAATTCAAGTTTTTGGCAATGTGAAGGCCTCGTATCAATACTTATGCACTAATATAACTCGCATGTACCTATCGCTTCTCGATTTACCTTAACTTGGTCATAAACAGTAGGATACTGCTCTTTGTACTCATCTGAATGACTTCGATGACACTTGAAAAATGGCTTCTAATGCTTCATTTGCATTTTTCTTTAATACGACCCGTAGGCATTTTAGACCTTATAAGAGAAATTTTTTGCTTGGTACTATGTCGATCGCCTTCTAGTTTTTATTTTTTATTTTTTGATTCTATTATCTTTTAATTAAGTCTTGGGATGTCAAAAGTTGGCTTGGACAAAATAAGGTGTCTATACCTTTTTCACCATTGCTAAGTATTAGGAATAGAATAAATACAAATAGATACCATTTTGTTCAGGCATGATGATGGTTCCATGTGCTTGTAAAAAAATAAAGAGCTATTTACTATTATGTCGAGATAAGACGAATATATCCATATAAAAAAAAATTTTGATGAGTTGTGTAGGGTTTGACCTATCTACTAGGTTATTTCTTAGGTTTAACTCCAGACAGGTGCCACTAACTTATGTGAGCTTAGATTATATTAACATGGTGCCACTAGCTTATGTGGGCTTTAACTCGATAAGCATCTAGCTCTTTGTGGATTAAGGTAGATAGGTGCCACCAGCTTATATGGACTTTATGGTAGGTAAGAAAAGGTATCCAACTCTTCGTGGACTAAGGTAAACAAGTGCAACAAACTTGTGTAGGATTTATGGCAAGCTAGAAAAGGTGTCTACCTCTTCATAAACTAAGGTTAACAAGTGCCACTAGCTTCTATAGGCTTTATGAATAAGTAGAAAAAAATGTCCAGCTCTTTATAGACTAAGGTAGATAGGTGCCACTATCTTATGTGGGCTTTGTACTGGGTACAAGAAGATGTCCTGCTCTTTGAGGATCGAAAGAAAATAAGTTTGGACACCTCTCTTAGATGATTTTTAACGACCTCGTAAGGTCAAAGATACTTACTTAAAGCCTTTCGAGGTTTTTAAAAGCAAGAAATTGTACCTTAGGTTTTGTACAAATTCAACTTTTGTATATGGGAGATGGTACCTGTTAGGATGTTAAATGCTGCATAATGCAGGGGGATGCAAGTGCTTATCTAAATGATGCAAGGATAATGACTTTACAAGCCTAATCAATGATCGGTTTTGGCCTTCTTCAACTGTTTGCTCTGTCGTGAGTTTGGTGAAGTTACCTTTTGCCCCAAGGTTTATCAATCTTGCTTCAAATTTCTAGAAGCTTTGAATGTAAAAGCTACATTTTAAAGGTACAAGTGGTATGTTAATGTGGTAGGATAGACTTAAGTTTAGACAGCTTATGCTTAGGAACTTTTGTTGCTTTGAATTTGGTGAGTATAAAGGATTCCACTTTGCTAATTATGATTCGAAAGGTGTCTTTAGTGGTTTGGTTAGACTATTTTAAATTATAATTAAGAATGACAGTTTGAAAAAAACTTTGGCCCCTTGTCTTTAGGTTAAAGTTTACTGGAAGGAGGTTTTAAGCATATTTTTAGGATGTGGTTCCCAAGGCCATACTGATTATGGCCCCAAGAGTTGGTTCTTAGTCTTTAGACAAGAAACAAAAATTCTTGCAAAGTTCTACCTTTCCAAGTGATGCTAGAAAATCATGTTATTAGTTTTGTTCATTTATCAAGTATTATCAATTAAATGATAAACATTATGCAACATGGAATACAAGGTTAACAAAAAATTTTATGAAAAATCAATTAATTATATTTCATTCAAAGAAAAAAGGTATAAGCTATGTTAGACTTTTGAGACTTTGAAAAATTTTGAAATATAAAAAAAAAATAAGAAAGGTCTTCTTAGTCAATTGGCCCCTAATGTTGATGATATGAATCCTCCACTGAGTGCTTTTAGAGATTTCTCTCGAGCAATTAATTCTATGGTGTTGGTTGAGTTATAAAAAAATTCCTCAGATTGCCCCACGGTGGGATAAAGGCCTCAAAGTTAGGTAGTTTCCATTTTTTGGGTACAAGTATGGATAAGATTTAGTAGGGTTGGTCAGTATAGAATAGGTGGATTAGGTTATGATTTGGCATCTTGATCAAGATTGTGAATGTGGGGAAAATTGGTTGTAGGCTAGTGATGGTTTGGGCTTAACTTGGTTTGAGTAAAGGCATCTGGTCACTTAAGCCTCCCTCTTGGGTTTTTAACTTAAGCTAGTTCTCTCTATTTATTCTTTGTAAGTTATTTTTTTTATTTTTCTTATTATTTAAAGAGTGGAAAGAGAAAGAGAAATATGATACCCTTTTGAGTTTTCATCCTAAAAATCCTTTCAGGATAGTATTTCTTAACAGAATTAGAGTTTACAAGGTTGGGTAGGTCACTGCCATCCATCTCAATTAAGATTAGGGTTCCTTCAAAAAATACATGTTTCACTACGTACAGCCATTCCCAATTTAGGGTCTATTTTCCTCGAGCATCTTTATGGATCAAGAGAATTTGTTTAAGCACCAATTACCTTCTTAGAACTAATAAGGATGAATCTTTTCGTCATGTGCTTTTAATACATTTGCCCATGATAGATGACTTTGATTCTTTTCTCTTCGATGAGATTGAGCTACTTCTATCAATTTTTAACCTATTTGACCTTTTTAAGTTGCGATTCCACTAAAACTCTGAGTGAAAAAATTTCAACCTCGACAAGCAAGATAGCGTCCATGCCGTAGACTAAGGAAAATGGGGTAGCACCCATGGAAGTTTTTATTACTATACAATAAGCATGTAAAGCAAAAGGCAACTTGTCATGCTAATCTTTATACATCTTAGCCATTTTTTCAACTATCTTTTGAAATTTCTTGTTGGCTTTTCAACCGCCCTATTTATTTTTAGATGGTATGGGATAGAGTTTCGATGTTGAATCTTGAACTAGAAGAAGAGTTTTAACGTTATCTTGTTTTTCAAATTATGCGCATGATCTGTGATGATCTACTCTAGAAAACCATAACTACAAATGATGTTTTGTTTCACAAATTTGCACACAATAGATTTAGTGACATTGGCATAAAAAGCTACCTCTGCCTATTTGGTGAAATAATGATGGCAATTAAAATGAAGCATTGCCGATGGAGGTGTTAGGGGTAATTGATCTGATCATGTCTATGCCCCATATAGAAAAAGGCCATGGAGTTACCTATAGAGGTGTTGGTGAGACATGGATTTCGTCAGCTTAGTTTGGCATTTATAGCAATTCTTAGCATAGTCAATACAGTCTTTTTCAAGAGTCAAACCAATAATGGCCTAATCATAGGACTTACTTTGCCATTCAGTGTCTATTAGCATGCGCACTATAATTCTTTCGTGAACTTATTCAAGTATTTTTTTAGCTTCAGAGGCATCCATGCATCATAGTAGCACCTGATCCCAGCCTTTCTTGTACAAAATCCCACCATCCAAAAAAAAGCTTGCGACTATTTGTTAGATGGTTCTCTTATCAATTTTGATGGCATCTTTCGGGTATCGTTGATCCTTGACGTACTAAAGGATGTCATGATACTATGGTAAACCGTCCTTCTTTTCTTTAACATTCTGGCAATATGATGGGGTTGTATAGATACTCATCTGAATAGGAGCAACATTTGATTCTCGATTGACTTTGAACATGGATGATGAAGTGGCTAAGGCATCAAAAATTTGATTCTCTTCTGGAAAAGGTGTTGGAAAATAATATCATCAAACTATTTTCTAAGTTCTAAGATCAGATTCCATAGTTGATCAGTTTAGCATGGTGCATTTGCCATTCTTCTTTTATTTAGTAAATGACAAAGGCTAAATCTCTAAATACTTGTAGTGTTTGAATGCTCCTCTCAATGTCTACTTAGAGTCCCATGATACAAGCCATATATTTAACTATATTGTCGATACTTTTAAAGTTCAACCTTAGTAAAAGGGTAATGGTTTTAGGTGAGATAAGAATTGCCCTAATTCCATGTTTCAATGCATTTAAAGCTCTATTGAAGTACATTTTCCAAGATAAACTGCACTGAATAGTGTTTTCAGCTTTAGATATGCACATCAAAATGTTCATCAAGAAAATTGAAGTCTAAAGGTTGGTAGTCATTTGTTGCTCGACTTGCCAAGAAATCCACTATTGCTCTACCTTTGATGGCTTTTTGATTTACTTACACAATGTTATACTCGAAAAGCAGGACTTAGCACCTAGCTAACCTCCCTGACAAGGTAGGAGCTTCGCACAAATACTTGATGGGATCAAGTTTAGCGATTACCCATGTAGTGTAGTATAGCATGTATTGTCTTAACCAAGTTAAAGCACAACATAGCTTCTCTACAAATGAATAGTTATTTTCATATTTTGTGAACTTCTTGCTCAAGTAGTAAATAGCCTATTCCTTCTTGCCTGACTTATCATGCTGACCAAATACACAGCCGATCGACTTGTCGAAACTGATAGATATAGGATTAACGGTCAATGAGGCACTAGTGGCATAAGTGCCGAAGGGTTCAAAAGGTAATGTTTGACCTTGTTAAAAGCTTTTTGGCATTCTTCATTTCATTATCCAAGATCGCATTCATTTGTCAATTGATATATGATTTGGGCTATGTAGTTCAACCTTTCCAAGAAACTTCTCACTTCTTTTTAAGTTTGAGGTGGCAGCAAATTTTGATGGCCTCAATCTTATCGAGATTAACCTCTATTCCTTTCTTGCTCACAATGAAGCCTAGTAGTTTTCCAAATATGGTGCCAATGTGCATTTGGCAGGATTCAACTTAAATTGATATTTGCATAGCCATTTGAAAAATTTTCGTGAGTTGGTAGTATGTTCACTCTCCTTTGGCAATTTAGCGATCATATCATCCACATAGACCTTTATTTCTTTGTGCATAAGATCATGGAACAATGTTACCATGACCTTCTAATAGGTTGCCCTTGTATTCTTGAGCCAAAGGGCATCACTTTGTAGCAGAAAATGCTCTACATAGTTACAAATATGGTCTTTTCCATGTCTTTAGCTACTGTTTCAATTTGATTATAGCCCGATAACCCATCCATGAAGGAAAATAATATGTTTTTAGCAGTGTTGTCTACTAGGGTATTGATGTGAGGCAGAGAAAAATTATCCTTGGGGCTGGCTCAGTTGAAGTCCATATAGTCCACACCCATCTATATTTGGCTATCTTTTTTAAGAATTAGGACTAAATTGGCTACCATTTAGGATATTTGTCTACCTCGAGAAAACCTACTTCAAATTATTTCTTCACTTTTTCTTTAATCTTCATAATCATTTTAGGCTTCATCTTTCTAAGCTTTTGTTGTATGGGCTTACACTCAAGTTTGAAAGAAAGTTTATGGACCACAATGTTGGCGTCTATTCTAGGCATGTCTTGATAAGGCCAAGTGAACACATCTTGATATTATTAAAGAAGCTTATTAGTTCGAGTCAAGTTGATGGTTTCATGGAGGTTTCAATTTTAACTTCTTTTAGGTCTTCTTTCATTCCAAGGTTTATGGTTTTAGTGGATTCTTTATGAGTAATATCTGTTTTTCTTCCTGTTAAATTAATCTCTGCAAGTTTGCAAGTATGGGGTTTTCTTCATCATTCTCTTTAGATTCAACCTCACTGGCACAAATGAGTTGTTTGAAATTAATTTTCAAAGTCTCAGTATGAATATTCATGTTACCTTCATCAGGTTCATGAAAATATGGAAAAAATAATATGTGTGGAAAATATGTAGAGAAAGGTTTAAAAGTTGGCAAGAACTATGAACATAAAGAATGAATTGCATAATGCTTAGTCATTTTCATTGATAAAACTTAATAAAAAATGCCCATACAAAGGATCCTACAGTGTTTTCAGGTAGAAGCATGTAGGTTTAGTTCATAGCGTTACTTTAAAACAGACTTGAATAGTAAGGAATCTCAATTTTAGTCCAAACACTTGAGATAAATCTTAAAGGGCATAGAACAGTCTTAGGGCTTATCACTAATGTCTTTGGTTCATCAATTGCATTGATAAAAAGATCCCTGAATGCCTTATTCAGTATAAGCATAGCATTAGCAAAGCCAGTATTTATTTGTCCTTCTAAGTGAAAACTTTCTCGAAGTGGTGGAAATATTATTGGTTCATACCCTGTGTCTTATCCAAAAGACAAGCCATCTTTTTCTTAGATTCTTTTAAGCTTATTTTTTTTCATTGTGCAGTATTCTTAAATCCTAACCCTTTTTTGTCAATCTAGTTAACCACTTTCAAGGCTTTGACAATCTTTTAAAGGTGTTTCTCAAGTCCCTTTCTAACCTAGGCACCTTTGCTGACAATTAACTTCAAACCCATATAAGTACTCTTCGATAGGCAAGGCCTAACCATTGGCAACCATTCCTTGACATAAGTAGAGTTAACAAACTCAAAGGATTGGAAAGAGGATTCTGGGATATATTTGTTAGTTATGACATATGGGGCATCAGTTAAGGTAGCAGCAATGATATTTTCTTCTCCTCCAATACTGATAACTTTGTTCTCAATGATGAACTTGAACTTCTAATGTAAAGATGATGGTACTGCCCTTGAAGAGTGAATCTGAGCCCTTTTTAATAGGCAATTGTATGATGGGGCAATATCTATCATATGAAAGTCTACTTCATAAGTGCATGAGCCAATTTGAAGTAGAATGGTGACGTTTCCTACAACATTTTTGGAAGTTCCATCAAATATGCATACCATCGTGCCACTATTCTTGATGTGAGATACATCAATGGGGAGCTTGTTCAAGCATGACATGGATATTACATTTAGAGCTGACCCGTTATC
Organism: Adansonia digitata; assembly: GCA_029448705.1. Classification (NCBI taxonomy): domain Eukaryota; kingdom Viridiplantae; phylum Streptophyta; class Magnoliopsida; order Malvales; family Malvaceae; genus Adansonia; species Adansonia digitata. The sequence goes on from JAQSVH010169869.1 coordinate 93,774, forward strand.
AATGAGCACTTTAAATAAAGTGGTGCCTTTACAATATACGGTGATGTGAAGTGCTTTGTAGTTTCCTCTTTCTCCATGAATGATTTCATCATTACTAAAAGATATGTAATTGATGGTAGTGATATTGCTCACTAGGCAATCCAACTAACCTAATAGAGATGTTAGGAGGGACATAGGCCTCATTCAAAACTTTGAAGAGGGTATTCATGTGTGTTTTAGAGTTTAATAGTAGTGATAACATAGATATCTTCAAGGTTGCTTGTTTAACTGATCGATGATACTGTATTCACTATGCTTGATGAACTTAAGGATTTTTATAACTTCTTTTTGACCTACGGGCTCCTTGATAGCGAGCAGGTCTGAATTCTTGGTTACAAGCTTTGGTACTTTAGGAGCAAGATTAGTATTCTCTTACTGAATTTCACTTCTCAATTCTGTTAAGGCATAACACCTGCCACTCTGAGTTAAATGGCTTACCCTTGAAAGATAAACATTTACAACTTGCTTACTAGTTTCACTAGTGATCAAGGTTTTGCTTTCATAATTCCAGGGAACCATTTTGTTATCCTTATAAAGGAAAAGGGATGGAAGTTAAATGATCATCTTTAGTATGGGCTAAAAAGGGATAGCTTTAGCTCTTGGTCAATTATTAAACAAGGTCAATGGCCTTTCAACCTCATACAGATTCCCTATTTTTTCATAATCTTGACAGATGACATTGCATTTGTAGACTCACTATGGTGGGTTCACTTTTTATCGTAGAATTTAATGCTACCCTCGTTCATCATTTTTTGAACCATAGTGCCAAGCTTTTTACATGTTTCAAGAGTGTGGCTACAAATAGTATGGAAATCATATAAGTCATCAACTTTTTCCTCTGTCTTTTCAGCTACATTAAGCTAGGATTTGCCAAACCAAATTCATTGGCATTTGGACCTCTTTTATGTTTTCTATAATCTCATAGTTCTTTTTAATAACCATTTTACTTAGATCTAACTAAGTAGGAGTTTGAGATAAACTAGTTTTAGGGCCAAATTTTGGTTGCTGACTAGCCTTCATTTTTCGTTTTCCTTTATCTTTACCGATATGTTTTCTACCCGATTCATTTTTCATGGCCTCATCGATCAGCGATAGAGTATGACTATGTCCATAAAGCTTTTTAGGAAGCTTTTCGCTACCTTTTCATAATAAGAGGCTTGTAATATGCCAATGAATCTAACAATTATCTCTTTTTCTTTCAATGAGGGATAAATTTGGGCAACCTCCTCCATCCATCTTGAAGCATATTGCCTAAAACTTTTATCAGCTCTTTTTTCCTTGCCTATATGAGACAGATAACTTAAGATCCGATCTTTGGTAAGCCTTTCCTAATTTGTGGCATTAATAGATGGATTGATGTGTTCATCCCACTCTTCATGGAACTTAATCTTAGACTGGTCCATCATCTTTCGGACCATTTCTAAGAATGATGGAAAGTATTGCAATTGTGACCTTGACTACAGTGGTAACAGGATGTTTCAGTAGCATTTGTACTTTAATTTTTAACATCTGATACTATTCTAGCTTTCACGAAAGTCTACTAGACCTTGCTCATTAGGATTTTGACTTTTCTAATGCTTTTTTTGATTTAACAACCTTTCCCATTGATTATCATGTTCATTCTCATTTTTGCATGATTAGGGAGTAGATTGGCTCCAACATTTGGTCTAAGCCCTTGTTTGACATTAATCACTCCTTTTTCTAGCAAACCTTATACCTTACTTTTAAATGCAGTGCAATTCTCAATAGAATGACCTTATGCTCTAGCATGATACTTATGGTAGGCATTCTCATCATACAACTTAGGGTATGGTGGTGATCTTAGTTTTGTGAATACTGGGGCCACTAGTTGACCTGCCAATAGATAAGAGTAAAGTTGTTTACAGGAGTAAGGGAGTGGCATAAAATGTTCCCTTTCTCGAGTTGCTTGTTGATTGCTTAGAGGTCTTGCATTATTCATATTGCAAGGTTATGCATTATGGGCTATATTTTAAATGGGATTCGATGTAAAGCTCATTATTGGAGTGAACCCGATAGCATAAACTAGTTGTGGTATTGATAAGTAAGGGGTAAAAGCAGGATTCAACATGTTCTAGTGGTACATAGCTTATGCCTAATGTGGATTTCAATAGAATCCGGCATGACTTTTGCTAATGGCATTCACCTTCTTCTCTTTTCCCTTATTTATTGCCTTCTTGACGGGCCCGATGATTCCCCAATGGATATCTTGCCACCTTTGATAGCGTTATCGATCATTTCACCCGATATAACCATATTGATAAATTTTTTTTTTTTGGCATTGCCTACTAGCCTTTCGTAGTAAGAAACTTATAGAATGCCCACAAACATGATCATTATTTCTTTTTCAGTCAAAAGGGGATAAACTTAAGCTGCCTTATCTCTCCACCTCTGAGCATATTGACTAAAACTCTCAGAGGCTTTTTTTCCATGTTCATGAAGGAAAAACAATATTGGGCCTAATCAGACATTTGCTTATATTGATCAAGGAAAGCGCGAGCTAGATCTGCCCATGTATGAATCCTTGTAGGGTCAAGCCCTATGCACTATCGGATAGCTGCCCCAATCAAACTATCTTGAAAGCAATGAATTAGTAATGTCTTATTCTCTTTATACTAGACCATTTTTTTATAGTACATGGAAAGATGGGCAGTGTCGCAACGTACCCCGGGGTGGATCCTTGCGGATCTATGAGTGCGCACGACTTAAAATATTTTTTCGACTTGGACGCGTCTTCTTGATTGAGACTATCCTTTGGTGTTATGATGAGGACGAGAAAGTACAGATTCTTGACTTATGACACAGTGAGGGGGACCATAAGATGAATCACTCATCTTATTGGTCTCGT
>JAQSVH010169870.1:0-55538 GCA_029448705.1 Adansonia digitata
GAAAAGTTTTTCTTATGAAACCAAAGCATCAATGTCATTTATCCTAATGAGGAGAATGAGTTTATGGTTCCCAATCAGGAAAAGAAAAGAGATTATTACATGAATTCATGTTTATTTCAATTGACAGATGAAATTTGATTCTAAAAAATAGTGGGAATAGAATTTTTTTTATGAAACCAAAGAATCAAAATCATTTATACCAATGAGGAGAATATGTCTATGGTGCCCAATCATGAAAAGAAAGGAGATTATTATGTGAATCCGTGTTTATCCCAATTGACAAACAAAATTTGATTCTAAAAAATGGTGGGAGGTGAAGTTTTTCTTATGGAACCAAAGCATTAATGTCATTTATCCTAATGAGGAGAATGTCTTTTTGGTTCCCTATCATGAAAAGAAAGGAAATTATTACATAAATCTGTGTTTATCCTAATTGAGAGATGAAATTTAATTCTAAAAAATGGTGGGAAGTGAAGTTTTCTTATAAAACCAAAGTATTAATGTCATTTATCCCAATGAGGAGAATGTGTTTATGGTTCCCTATCGTGAAAAGAAAGGATATTATTACATGAAACCAAAGCCTCCATGTCATTCATCCCAATGAGGAGAATATGTTTATAGTGCCTAATCATGGATAGAAAAGAGATAATTACGTGAATCCATGTGTATCCCAATTGACCAATGAAATTTGGTTCAAAAAATACTGTGAAGTAAAGATTTTCTTATGAAACTAGTCATCAATGTCATTTATCCCAATGAGGAGAATGTGTTTATGGTTCCCAATCATGAAAAGAAAGGAGATTATTACGTGAATCCATATTTGTCCCAACTAACAAACGAAATTTGATTCTAAATTATGGTAGGAAGTGAAGTTTTTCTTATAAAACCAAAGCATCAATATCATTTATTCCAGTGAGGAGAATATATTTATGGTGCCCAATCATGAAAAGAAAAAAGATTATTACATGAATCCATGTTTAATCCCAGTTGGCAAATGAAATTTGATTCTAAATTGGTAGGAAGTGAAGTTTTTCTTATGAAATCGAAGCATCAATTCATTTATCCCAATAACGAGAATGTGTTTATGGTGCCCAATCATGAAAAGAAAGGGGATTAGTATGTGAATTCGTGTTAATCCCAACTGACAAATGAAATTTGATTCGAAAAAATGGTAGGAAGATAAGTTTTTCTTATAAAACCAAAGCATCAGTATCATTTATCCCAACAAGGAGAATATGCTTATGGTGGCCAATCATGAAAAGAAAGGAGATTATTATGTGAATCCATGTTTATCCCAATTGACTGATGAAATTTGATTCTAAAAGATTGTGGGAAGTAAAGCTTTTCTTATAAAAATAAAGCATCAATGTCATTTATCCCAATGAGGGGAATGTGTTTATGGTTCCCAATCATGAAAAAAAAGAGATTATTACTTGCATTTGTGTTTATCCTAATTGACAGATAAAGGTTGATTCTAAAATATGGTGGGAAGTGAAGTTTTTCTTATAAAACCAAAGCATGAATTCATTTGTTTGAACGAGGAGATGAGTTTATGGTGCCTAATCATGGAAGAGAGGAGATTATTATGTGAATCCGTGTTTATCCCAATTGACTGATGAACTTTGATTCTAAAAAATGGTTGGAAGAAACGTTTTTCTTACGAAACCAAAGCATCAATGTCATTTATCCCAATGAGGATAATGAGTTTATGGTGCCTAATCATGAAAAAAATTGAGATTATTGTGTGAATCCATGTCTATCCCAATTAACAAATGAAGTTTGATTCCAAAAAATGGTGAGAAGATAAGTTTTTCTTATGAAACCAGAGAATCAATGCCATTTATCCCAATAACGAGAATATGTTTATGGCACCCAATCATGAACAAAAAAAGAGATTAATACATGAATCCATGTTTATCTCAATTGATAAACAAACTTTGATTGTAGAAAATGGTAGGAAATGAAGTTTTTCCTATGAAACCAAACCATTTATATCGTTTCTCCTAGTAAGGAGAACGTGTTTTCAGTGCCCAATTATGAAAATAACGGAGATTATTATATGAATCCGTGATTATCTTAATTGATAGATGAACTTTTATTGCAAAAAATGGTAGGAAGTGAAGTTTTTCTTAAGAAATCAAAGCATCAATTCATTTATCCCAGTGAGGAGAATATGTTTATGGTGCCCGATCATGAAAAGAAAGGAGATTATTATGTGAATCTGCGTTTCCCAATTAACAGATGAAATTTGATTCTAAAATATGGTGGGAAGTGAAGTTTTTCTTATGAAACTGAAGCATCAATTCATTTATCACAGAGACGAGAATATGTTTATAGTGCCTAATCATGGAAAGAAAAGAGATTATTACATGAATCTGTGTTTATCCTAATTGACAGATGAAATTTGATTCTAAAAAATGGTGCGAAGTGAACTTTTTCTTATGAAACCAAAGCATCAGTGTCATTTATCCAATGAGGAGAATGTGTTTATCGTTCCCAGTCATGAAAGAAAAAGATTATTACGTGAATCCGTGTTTATTCCAATTGATAGATTAAATTTGATTCTAAAAAATGGTGGGAAGAGAATTTTTTTTTATGAAACCAAAGAATCAAAATCATTTATACCAATGAGGAGAATATGTCTATGGTGCCCAATCATGAAAAGAAAGGAGATTATTATGTGAATCCGTGTTTATCCCAATTGACAAACAAAATTTGATTCTAAAAAATGGTGGGAGGTGAAGTTTTTCTTATGGAACCAAAGCATTAATGTCATTTATCCTAATGAGGAGAATGTGTTTATGGTTCCCTATCATGAAAAGAAAGGAAATTATTAAATGAATCTGTGTTTATCCTAATTGAGAGATGAAATTTGATTCTAAAAAATGGTGGTAAGTGAAGTTTTTCTTATGAAACCAAAGCATTAATGTCATTTATCCCAATGAGGAGAATATGTTTATGGTTCCCTATCATGAAAAAAAAAGAAATTATTACATGAAACCAAAGCCTCCATGTCATTCATCCTAGTGAGGAGAATATGTTTATAGTGCCTAATCATGGATAGAAAGGAGATTATTACGTGAATCCATGTGTATCCCAGTTGACAAATGAAATTTGGTTCAAAAAATGCTGTGAAGTAAAGATTTTCTTGTGAAACCAGGTTATCAATGTCATTTATCCCAATAAGGAGAATATGTTTATGGTTCCCAATCATGAAAAGAAAGGAGATTATTATGTAAATCTATATTTATCCCAACTAACAAATGAAATTTGATTCTAAATTATGGTAGGAAGTGAAGTTTTTCTTATGAAACCAAAGCATCAATATCATTTATTCTAGTGAGGAGAATATGTTTATGCTGCCTAATCATGAAAAGAAAGAAGATTATTACGTGAATCCATGTTTAATCCCAATTCACAAATGAAATTTGATTCTAAATTGGTAGGAAGTGAAGTTTTTCTTATGAAAACAAAGCATCAATTCATTTATCCCAGTAAAGAGAACATGTTTATGGCACCCAATCATGAAAAGAAAGGAAATTAGTACGTGAATCCGTGTTAATCCCAATTGACAGATAAAATTTGATTAAAAAAATGGCAGGAGGAGAAGTTTTTCCTATAAAATCAAAGCATCAATATCATTTATCCCAATGATGAGAATATGCTTATGGTGGCCAATCATGAAAAGAAAGGAGATTATTATGTGAATGCATGTTTATCCCAATTGACTGATGAAATTTGATTCTAAAAGATTGTGGGAAGAAAAGATTTTCTTATAAAAATAAAGCATCAATGTCATTTATCCCAATAAGGGGAATGTGTTTATGGTTCCCAATCATGAAAAAAAAGAGATTATTACTTGCGTTCGTGTTTATCCTAATTGACAGATGAAGGTTGATTCTAAAATATGGTGGGAAGTGAAGTTTTTCTTATGAAACCAAAGTATAAATTCATTTGTCCGAATGAGGAGATGAGTTTATGGTGCCCGGAAAAAGAAAAGATTATTATGTGAATTCGTGTTTATCCTAATTGACCGATGAACTTTGATTCTAAAAAATGGTTGGAAGAAAAGTTTTTCTTATGAAACCAAACATCAATGTCATTTATCCCAATAAGGAGAATGAGTTTATGGTGCCTAATCATGAAAAAAATGGAGATTATTGTGTGAATCCATGTCTATCCCAATTGACAGATGAAATTTGATTCTAAAAAATGGTGGGAAAAGAAGTTTTTCTTATGAAACTAGAGAATCAATGCCATTTATCCAAATGATGAGAATATGTTTATGGCACCTAATCATGAAAAAAAAAGAGATTAATACATGAATTCGTGTTTATCTCAATTGACAAACAAACTTTGATTGTAGAAAATGGTAGGAAGTAAAGTTTTTCCTTTGAAACCCAACCATTTATATCATTTCTCCTAGTCAGGAGAACGTGCTTTTGGTGCCCTATTATAAAAATAAAGGAGATTACTATATGAATCCGTGCTTATCCTAATTGACAAATGAACTTTTATTGTAAAAAATGGTAGGAAGTGAAGTTTTTCTTAAGAAATCAAAGCATCAATTCATTTATCCCAGTGAGGAGAACGTGTTTATAGTGCCCGATCATGAAAAAAAGGAGATTATTATGTGAATCCATGTTTCCCAATTGACAGATGAAATTTGATTCTCAAAAATGGTGGGAAGTGAAGTTTTTCTTATGAAATTAAAGCATCAATTCATTTATCGCAAAAATGAGAATGTGTTTATAGTGCCTAATCATGGAAAGAAAGGAGATTATTACGTGAATCCGTGTTTATCCCAATTGACAGATGAAATTTGATTCTAAAAAATGGTGTGAAGTGAACTTTTTCTCATGAAACCAAAGCATCAATGTCATTTATCCCAATGAAGAGAATGTGTTTATTGTTCCCAATCATTAAAAAAAAGAGATTATTACGTGAATCCATGTTTATTCCAATTGACAGATGAAATTTGATTCTAAAAAATGGTGGGAAAAGAATTTCCTTTTATGAAACCAAAGAATTGAAATCATTTATACCAATGAGGAGAATATGTCTATGGTGCCTAATCATGAAAAGAAAGGAGATTATTATGTGAATCTGCATTTATCCCAATTGACAAACAACATTTGATTCTAAAAAATAATGGGAGGTGAAGTTTTTCTTATGGAACCAAAGCATTAATGTCATTTATCCTAATGAGGAGAATGTGTTTATGGTTCCCTGTCATGAAAAGAAAGGAAATTATTACATGAATCTATGTTTATCCTAATTGAGAGATGAAATTTGGTTCTTAAAAATGGTGGGAAGTGAAGTTTTTCTTATGAAACCAAAGCATTAATATCGTTTATCCCAACGAGGAGAATGTGTTTATGGTTCCCTATCATGAAAAAAAAGGAAATTATTACATGAATCTGTGTTTATCCTAATTGAGAGATGAAATTTGATTCTAAAAAATGGTGGGAAGTGATGTTTTCCTTATGAAACCAAAGCATCAATTTATTTAGTTGTTTGAGGAGAATTAGTTTATCATACACAGTCATGAAAAGAAAGGAGATTATTATTTGAATCTATGTTTATCTCAATTGACAGACAAACTTTGATTCTAAAAAATGGTTGGAAGAGAAGTTTTTGTTATGAAGCCAAAGAATCAACATCATTTATCCCAAGAAGGAGAATGTGTTTATGGTGCCTAATCATGAAAGGAAAGGAGACTATTACATGAATCTGTATTTATCCCAATTGACATATGAAATTTGATTCTAAAAATGGTGGGAAGGGATGTCTTTCTTATGAAACCAAAACATCAATTCATTTATCCTAATGAGAAGATTGAGTTTACGGAGCCCAATCATGAAAAAAGGGAGATCATTATGTGAATCCGCATTTATCCTAATTGATAGTCAAGCTTTAATTCTAAAAATGGTAGAAATAGAAGCTTTTCTTATGAAATCAAAGCATCAATATCTTTTATCCCAATTAGTAGAAAGAGGTTGTGGTGCCCAATGTTGAACAACATGAAATTATTATGTGAATCCTTATTTGTCCTAATTGGCAGACGAGCATTGATTCTAAAAAATGGCTAGAAGAAAAGCTTTTCTTATGAAACCAAAGCATCAATGTCATTTATTCTAATGAGAAGAATGAGTTTATGGTTCCTAATAATGAAAAGAAAGGAGATTATTACATGAAATAGTGTTTAACCTAATTGATAGAAAAACTTTTATTTAAAAAAACGGTGGGAGGTGAAGTTTTTCTTATGAACCAAAGCATCAATGTCATTTATCCCAATAAGGAGAATGTGTTTATGGTTCCCTACCATGAAAAAAAGGAAATTATTACACGAATTTGTGTTTATCCCCATTGAGAGATGAAATTTGATTCTAAAAAATTGGTGGAAGTGAAGGTTTTTTTAATGAAACCAAAGCATCAATGTCATTTATCCCAATGAGGAGAATGTGTTTATGATGCCCAATCATGGAAAGAAAGGAGATTATTAGGTGAATCCATGTTTATCCTAATTGATAGACAAAATTTGATTCTAAAAAATAATGGGAAGTGAAGTTTTTCTTACGAAACCAAAGCCCTAATGTCATTTGTCCTAACAAGGAGAATGTGTTTATGGTGCCCAATCATGGAAAGAAAGGATATTGTAACATGAATCCATGTTTATCCCAATTGACAGACGTAATTTGATTCTAAATTATAGTGGGAAGTGAAGTTTTTCTTGCGAGACTGAAGCATCAATATCATTTATCCCAGTGAGGAGAATGTGTTTATGGTGCCAAATTATGAAAAGAAAGGAGATTATTATGTGAATCCATGTTTATAACAATTGACAGATGAAATTTGATTCCAAAAAAAGGTGCGAAATGAAGTTTAACTTATGAAACCAAAGAGTCACTGTCATTTATACCAATAAGGGGAACATATTTTTAGTTCCTAATCATGAAAAGAAAGGATATTATTACACGAAACCATGTTTATCCTAACAAACAAATGCAATTTGATTCTAAAATATTATGGGAAGTGAAGTTTTTCTTATGAAACCAAATAATCAATATCATTTATCCCAATGAAGAGGATACGTTTATGGTGCCCAATCGTGAAAATAAATGAGATTATTATGTGATTCCATATTTATCCTAATTGACAGATGAACTTTAACTCTAAAAAAAAGGTGGGAAGAGAAGTTTTTCAAATCAAATGAAAGCGTCAATATCATTTATCCTAATGTTAAGAATGAGTTTATGGTGCCGAGTCATGAAAAGAAAAGAGATTATTATCTGAATCCGTGTTTATCCCAATTGGCAAATGAAAATTGATTCTAAAATAAGGTGGGAAGAGAAGTTTTTCTTATGAAACCAAAGCATGAATTCATTTGTCCAAATAAGGAGAAAGAGTTTGCAATGCCCAATCTTGAAAAAAAAAAGGAGATTATTACATGAATCTGTGTTTATCCCAATTGACAAATGAACTTTGGTTGTAAAAAATGGTAGGAAGTGAAGTTTTTCTTATGAAACCAAAGCATCAATATCATTTATCCAAATGAGGAGAATGAGCTTATGGTGCCAAATCATGGAAAGAAAGGATATTATTATGTGAATCCGTGTTTATCCCAATTAACAAACGAACTTTGATTCAATAAAAGGTTGGAAGAAAAGTTTTTCTTATGAAACCAAAGCATCAATATTATTTATCCCAATAAAGAGAAAGAGTTTATGGTGCGCAATCATGAAAAGAAAGGAGATTATTATGTGAATCCGCATTTATCCCAATTGACAGACAAACTTTGATTCTAAAAAATAGCTGGAAGAGAATTTTTTTCTTATGAAACCAAAGAATCAAAAACATTTATCTCAATTATGAGAATATGTTTATGGTACCCAATCATGAAAGGAGATTATTGCGTGAATCCGTATTTATCCAAATTAACAGATGAAATTTGATTCTAAAAAAGGGTGGGAGGTGAAGTTTTTCTTATGAAACCAACGCATCATGTCATTTATCCCAATGAGGAGAATGTGTCTATGGTTCCCTATCAAAGAAAGGAAATTATTACATGAATCTATGTTTATCCCGATTGAGAAATGAAGATTGATTCTAAAAAATAGTGGGAAGTGAAGTTTTTCTTATGAAACCAAAGCATCAATTCATTTATCCATTTAAAGAGAATGAGTTTATGGTGCGCAATCATGAAAAAAAAAGGAATTATTATGTGAATCCATGTTTAACCCAATTGAAAGATTAACTTTGATTCTAAAAAATGGTGAGAAGAAAAGTTTTTCTTATGAAGCCAAAGAATCAACATTATTTATCCTAATGAGGAGAATGTATTTATAGTGCCCAACATGAAAGGAAAAGAGATTGTTACGTAAAATCCATATTTATCCCAATTGACGGATGAAATTGGATTTTAAAAATGGTGAGAAAAGAAGTTTTTGTTATTAAACCAAAGCATCAATTCATTTATCCTGATAAGATGATTAAGTTTATAGAGCCCAATCATTAAAAGAAAGGAGATCATTATGTGAATCTGCGTTTATCCTAATTGATAGATGAGCTTTAACTCTAAAAATGGTAGAAAGAGAAGCTTTTCTTATGAAATCAAAGCATCAATATCATTTATCCTAATGAGTACAAAGAGGTTATGGCACCCAATCTTGAAAAAAAGATGAGATTATTATGTGAATCCTTGTTTGTCCTAATTAAGAGAGGAACTTTAATCCTAAAAAATGGTTGGAAGATAAGCTTTTCTTATGAAACCAAAGCATCAATGTTATTTATCCCTATAAGGAGAATGAGTTTATGCTTCCTAATAATGAAAAGAAAGGCAATTATTACGTGAAATAGTGTTTATCCCAATTGATAAAGGAACTTTTATTCAAAAAAATGGTGGAGGTAAAGTTTTTCATATGAAACCAAAGCATCAATGTCATTTATCCCAATGAGGAGAACATCTTTATAGTTCCCTACCATGAAAAGAAAGGAAATTATTACATGAATCTGTGTTTATCCCAATTGAGAGGTGAAATTTGATTCTAAAAAATGGTGGGAGGTGAAGTTTTTCTTGCGAAATCAAAGCATTAATTTATTTATCTGTTTGAAGAGAATGAGTTTATGGTGCACACTATGAAAAGAATAGAGATTATTGTGTGAATCTATGTTTATTGTAATTGACAGATGAACTTTGATTCTAAAAATTGGTTGGAAGAGAAGTTTTTATTCTAAAGCCAAAGAATCGACATCATTTATTCCAATGAGGAGAATGTGTTTAGGGTGCCTAATCATGAAAAGAAAGGAGATTATTACGTGAATTCATATTTATCCTAATTGACAGATGAAATTTGATTCCAAAAATGGTGGGAAAAGAAGTTTTTCTTATGAAACCAAAGCATTAATTCATTTATCCTGATGAGAAGATTATGTTTATTGATCCTAACCATGAAAAGAAGGGAGATCATTATGTGAATCCGCATTTATCCCAATTGATAGACGAGCTTTAATTCTAAAACTAGTAGAAAGAGAAGCTTTTCTTATGAAATCAAAGCATCAATGACATGTATCCGAACGAGTAGAAAGAGGTTATGGCACCCAATCTTGAAAAAGAATAACATTATTATGTGAATTCATGTTTGTCCTAATTGACGATGAACTTTGACTCTAAAAAATGGTTGGAAAAAAAGCTTTTCTTATGAAAACAAAGCATCAATTTCATTTATCCTAATAAGGAGAATGAGTTTATGGTTCCTAATAATGAAAAGAGAGGAGATTATTACGTGAAATAATGTTTATCCAATTAACAGAAGAACTTTTATTCAAAAAAATGGTGAGATGTGAAGTTTTTTTTATGAAACCAAAGCATTAATTCATTTATCCTATTGAAGAGAATGACTTTATGGTTCTTAATAATGAAAAGAAAGAAGACTATTACATGAACCCATGTTTATCCCAATTGATAGATGAACTTAGATTCTAAAATGATGGGAACAAAAGTTTTTCTTATGAAACCAAAGCCTCAATGTCATTTATCCCAATGAGGAGAATGTGTTTATGGTTCCCAATCATGGAAAAAAAGGAGGTTATTACGTGAATCTATATTTATGCCAATTGGCAGATGAAATTTGATTCTAAAAAATGGTGGGAAGTGAAGTTTTTTTATGAAACCAAAGCTTCAATGTCATTTATCGCAATAAGAAGAATGTCTTCATGGTGCCCAATCATGGAAAGAAAGGATATTATTACATGAATCTGTGTTTTTCCTAATTAACAAATGAAATTTGATTCTAAATTATGGTGGTAGTCAAGTTTTTCTTATAAAACTGAAGCATCAATATCATTTATCCTAGTAAAGTGAATATGTTTATAGTGCCCAGTCATTAAAAGAAAGGGCATTATTACGTGAATCCATGTTTACCGCAATTGACAGATCAAGTTTGTTTCTAAAAGATGGTAGGAAGTGAAGTTTTTCTTATGAAACTGAAGCATCAATTCATTTATCTTAGTGAAGAGAATGTGTTTATGGCACCTAATCATGAAAAGGAAGGAGATTATTATGTGAATCTGTGTTTATCCTAATTGATAGACAAAATTTGATTCTAAAAAATAGTGGGAAGAGAAGTTTTTCTTATGAAACCAAAGAAAAAATTCTTTTATCCAAATAAAGAGAATGAGGCTATGGTGCCCAATCTTGAAAAGAAAGGATACTATTGTGTGAATACGCATTTATCCCAATTAATAGATGAACTTTGATTGTAAAAAAAGGTGGGAAGAAAAATTTTCTTATGAAACCAAAGCATCAATATCATTTATCCCAATGAGGAGAACAAGTTTATGGTGCCCAATCATGAAAAGAAATGAGATTGTTGCATGAATTCGTGTTTATTCCAATTGACAGACAAACTTTGATTCTAAAAATTGGTGGGAAGATAAGTTTTTCTTATGAAACCAAAGAAACAAAATTAGTTATCTCAATGAGGAAAATATGTTTATGGTGCCAAATCATGAAAAGAAAAGAGATTATTACGTGAATCTATGTTTATCTTAATTGATAGATGAAATTTGATGAATCTGTGTGTATCCCATTTGAGTTATGAAATTTGATTCTAAAAAATGGTGGGAAGTGAAGTTTTTCTTATGAAACCAAACCATCAATTCATTTATTCGTTTGAGGAGAATAAGTTTATGGTGTGCAATCATGAAAAGAAAGGAGATTATTGTGTGAATCTATGTTTAACCGAATTAAGAAACAAACTTTGATTCTAAACAATGGTGGGAAGAGAAGTTTTCTTATTAAGCCAAAGAATCAAGATCACTTATCCCAATGAGGAGAATGTGTTTATGGTGTCCAATCATGAAAGGAAAAGAGATTATTACGTGAATCCGTATTTATCTCAATTGGCAGATGAAATTTGATTCTAAAAATGGTGGGAAGAGAAGTTTTTCTTATAAAATGAAAGCATTAATTCATTTATCCTAATGAGAAGATTGAGTTTATGGAACCCAATCATGAAAAGAAGGGAGTTCATTATATGAATCCACATTTATTCCAATTGATAGATGAGCTTTAATTCTAAAAATTGTAGAAAGATAAGCTTTTCTTATGAAATCAAAGCATCAATGACATTTATCGCAATGAGTAGAAAGAAGTTATGGTGCCCAATCTTGAAAAAAATGAGATTATTATGTGAATCCATGTTTGTCCTAATTGATGGACGAACTTTGATTCTAAAAAATGGTTGGAAGAAAAGCTTTTCTTATGAAATCAAAGCATAAATGTCATTTATCCTAATAAAGAGAATGAGTTTATGGTTCCTAATAATGAAAGGAAATGAGATTATTACGTGAAATAGTATTTATCCCAATTGACAGAAGAACTTTTATTCAAAAAAATGGTGGGATGTGAAGTTTTTCTTATAAAATCAAAGCATCAATTCATTTATCCTATTAAGAAGAATGAGCTTATGGTTCCTAATAATGAAAAGGAATGAGATTATTACATGAACCCATGTTTATCGTAATCGATAGACGAACTTAGATTCTAAAATAGTAGGGGGAAAAGTTTTTCTTATGAAACCAATGCATAAATATCATTTATCTCAATAAAGATATTGCGTTTATGGTGCCGAATCATGAAAAGAAAGGGGATTATCATGTGAATCTATGTTTGCCCAAATCGACAAACAACTTTAACTCTAAAAATGGTAGAAAAGTTTTTCCTATGAAACACAAAGCATCAATATCATTTATCCCAATGAAGAGAATACGTTTATGGTTTCTAATCATGAAAAGAAAGTAGATTATTACGTGAATCCGTGTTTATCCCAATTAACAAACAAACTTTGATTGTAAAAAATGGCAAAAAGTGAAGTTTTGTTTATGAAACCAAAGCATCTATATCATTTATCCCAATAAGGAGGATGTATTTATGGTGCCCAATTATGAAAAGAAAGGAGATTATTAAGTGAATTCGTGTTTATCCTAATTGACTGACAAACTTTGATTCCAAAAAATGTTAGGGGGTAATATTTTTCTTATGAAACTAAAACATCAATATCATTTATCCCAGTGAGGAGGTGTGTTTATGGTGTCTAATCATGAAAAGAAAGGAGATTACTATATGAATCCGTGTTTATCCCAATTGACAGACAAAAATTCATTCTAAATAATAGTGGGAGGTAAAGTTTTTCCTCTGAAACCAAAGCCTCAATATCATTTATCCCAATGAGGAGAATGTGTTTATGGTGCCCAATCATATAAAGAAAGGAGATTATTGCATGAATTCGTGTTTATCCCTATTGACAAATGAAATTTAATTCTAAAAATGGTGGGAAGTGAAGTTTTTCTTATGAAATCAAAGCATCAATATCATTTATCCCAATGAGAAAAATGTGTTTATGGTTCCCTATCATGAAAGGAAAGGAGATTATTGCATGAATCAGTACTTATCTCGCTTGACAGCTAAAATTTGAATCTAAAAAAGGTGGGAATTAAAGCATTAATTCATTTATCCAAATGAGGAGAAAAAGTTCATGGTGCCTAATCATGAATAGAAAGGAGATCATTATACGAATCAATGTTTATCCTAATTTATAGACGAACTTTGATTCTAAAAATGGTGGAAAGAAAAGTTTTTCTTGTGAAACCAACACATCAATATCATTTATCCCAAAGAGGAGAACGTGTTTATGGTTCCCAATCATGAAAACAAAAAAGATTATTACATGAATCCGTGTTTATCGCAATTGACTGATGAAATTTAATTCTAAAAAATGGTGGGAAATGAAGTTTTTGTTTTGAAACTAAAGCATCAATTCATTTATCCGAATCAGGAGAATTAGTTTATGGTGCTAAATCATGAAAATAAAGGCGATTATTTGGTGAATTCGTGTTTATCCTAACTGAGAGACAAACTTTGATTCCCAAAAATGGTGGGAAGAGAAGTTTTTCTTACAAGACCAAAGCATCAATATCATTTATCCCATTGAGGAGAATGTGTTTATGGTGCCTAATAATGAAATAAAAGGAGTTTATTGTGTGAATCTGTGTTTATCCTAATTGACGGATGAACTTTGATTCTAAAAACTAGTTGGAAGAGAAGTTCTTCTTATGAAACCAAAGCATTAATATCATTTATCCCAATGATGAGAATGTGTTTCTTGTACCCAATCAAGAAAGGATTGGATATTATTATGTGAACTCGCGTTTAACCAATTGGTAGGCAAAATTTATTCTAAAAAATGGTGGGAAATGAAACTTTTCTCATGAAACCAAGATATCAATGTCATTTATCCCAATGAGAAGAATGAGTTTATGGTTCCTAATCTTAAAAAGAAAAAAGATTATTACGTGAATCTATGTTTATCTCAACTGATAGACGAACGTTGACTCTAAAAATGGTGGGAAGAGAAGTTTTTCTTATGAAACAAAAGAATCAATTCATTTATCTCAATGAAAAGAATAAGTTTATTATGCCTAATCATGAAAAGAAAGGGGATCATTATCTGCATTTATCCCAGTTGATAGATGAACTTTAATTCTAAAAATGGTAGAAAGAGAAGCTTTTCTTACAAAATCAAAGAATCAATGACATTTATCCCAATGAGTAGAATGAGCTTATGGTACCCAATCTTGCAAAGAAAGGAGATTATTATGTGAATTCATTTTTATCCTAATTGATAAACAAAACTTTGATTCTAAAAAATGGTTGGAAGAAGGGCTTTTCTTATAAAACTAAAGCATCAATGTCATTTATCCCAATGAGGAGATTATGTTTATGGTCCTGAATCATGAAAAAAAAAGGGATTATTATGTGAATCTGTGTTTGTCCAAATTGACGGACAAACTTTAATTCTAAAAATGATAGAAAGTGAAGTTTTTCCTATGATACCAATGCGTCAACATCATTTATCCCAAAAAAGAGAATGTATTTGTAGTGCCCAATCATTAAAAGAAAGGAGATTATTACGTGAATCCATGTTTATCTCAATTGGCAGATGAACCTCGATTGCAAAAAATGGTAGGAAATGAAGTTTTTCTTATGAAACTGAAGCATCAATATCATTTGTCCAGGTAAGGAGAATGCATTTACGGTGCCTAATCAAGAAAAGAATGGAGATTATTATCCAAATCCATGCTTTCCCAATTGACAGATGAACTTTATTTCTAAAAATGATGAAAAAAGAAGCTTTTTTTATGAAACCAAAGCATTAATGTCATTTATCCTAATGAGCAGAATGAGTATATGGTATCCGATCTTGAAAAGAAAGGATATTATTATGTGAATCCACGTTTGCCTTAATTGACAGGCGAACTTTGATTATAAAAAATGGTTGAAAGAAATTTTTTTTTTATGAAACCTAAGCATTAATGTCATTTATCCCAATGAGGAAAATAAGCTTATGGTTCCTAATAATGAAAAGAAAGGAGATTATTATGAGAATATGTGTTTATCCCAATTGACAGACGAACTTTGATTCTAAAAAATGGTGGGAAAAAAGTTTTTCTTTTGAAACTGAAGATCAATATCATTTACTCTAATAAGGAGAATGTGTTTATGGTGCCTAATCATGAAAATAAAAGAGATTATTATGTGAATCAATGTTTATCCGAATTGACAAATGAACTTTGATCCTAAAAAATGGTGGGAAGTAAAGTTTTTTTTATGAAACCAAAACATCAATTCATCTATCCAAATGAGGAGAATGAGTTTTATGGTGCCTAATCATGGAAAGAAAAGAGATTATTATGTGAATTTGTGTTTGTCCCAATTGACAGACAAATTTTAACTCTAAAAATGGTGGAAAAAGAAGCTTTTTTTAAGCATTAATGTCATTTGTCCTAATGAGTAGAACGAGCTTATGGCACCCAATTTTGAAAAAAAATGAGACTATTATGTGAATCCATATTTGTCCTAATTGACAGACGAACTTTGATTCCAAAAAATTGTTCGAAGAAAAGCTTTTCTTATGAAACCAAAGCATCAATGTCATTTATCCCAATGATGAGAATGTCTTTATGGTGCCCAATCATGATGTGAAAGGAGATTATTGTGCGAATCCATGTTTATCCCAATTTATGGATGAACATTGATTTTAACAAATGGTAGGAAGAGAAGTTTCTCTTAGGAAATCAAAGCATCAATATCATTTATCCTAAGGAAGAGAATTTGCTTATGGTGCCCAATCATGTAAGAAAAGAGATTATTACGTGAATCCGTGTTTATCCCAACTGACAAACAAAATTTGATTAAAAAAAAGATGGGAAGTGAAGTTTTTCTTACGAAACCAAAGCGTCAATGTCATTTATCCCAATGACGAGAATGTGTTTATGGTGCCCAATCATGAAAAAAAAAGAGATTATCATGTGAATTCGTATTTATCCCATTTGAAAAACAAAATTTGATTCTAAAAAATGGTGGGAAGTGAAGTTTTTCTTATGAAACCAAAGCATGAATTCATTTGTTTGAATAAGGAGAAAGAGTTTATGGTGCCTAATCATGAAACGAAATAAGATTATTGCTTGAATCCGCAATTGATAGATGAACTTTAATTCTAAAAAAGGGTGGGAAGTGAAATTTTTCCTATGACACCAAGCATTAATGTCAGTTATCCTAATGATGAGAATAAATTTATGGTTCCTAATCATGAAAAGAAAGGAGATTATTACATGAATCCATGTTTGTCCCAATTGATAGACAAAATTTGATTCTAAATAATGGAGGGAAGTAAAGTTTTTCTTATAAAACCAAAGCATCAATTCATCTATCCGAATGAGGAAAATAAGTATATGGTGCCCAATCATGAAAAGAAAAGAGATTATTATGTGAATCCATGCTTATCCTAATTGACAGACGAACTTTGATTCTAAAAAATGGTGGGAAGAGAAGTTTTTCTTATGAATGTAAAGTATTAATATCATATATCCCAATGAGGAGAATGTGTTTATGGTGCCCAATCATGAAAAAGAAGAAGATTATTACGTGAATTCATGTTTATCCTAATTGATGATGAAATTTGATTCTAAAAAATGGTAGGAAATGAAGTTTTTCTTATGAAACCAAAGCATCAATGTCATTTATCCCAATGAAGAGAATGCATTTATGCTTCCTAATCAAGAAAAGAAAAGAGATTATTGCGTAATCCGTATTTATCATAATTGATAAATGAACTTTGAATCTAAGAATCATTGGATGAGAAGTTTTTCTTATGAAACCATACCATCAATTTATTTATCCCGAAGAAACGATTGAGTTTATGGTGCCTAATCATGAAAAGATGGGAGATCATAATGTGAATCCACATTTATCCCAATTGATGAATGAACTTTAATTCTAAAAATGGTATAAAGAAAAGTTTTTTTTATGAAATCAAAGCATCAATAACATTTATCCCAATGAGTAAAATGGGCCTATGGTATCAAATCTTGAAAAGAAAGGAGATTATTATATAAATCCATGTTTGTCCTAATTGAAAGATGAACTTTGATTCTAAAAGTTGGTTGGAAGAAAAGCTTTTCTTATGAAACCAAAGCATTATTGTCATTTATCCTAATGAGGAGAATGAGTTTATGGTTCCTAATAATGAAAAGAAAAGAGATTGTTGGTCAAATAGTGTTTATCCCAATTGAAAGAAAACATTGATTAAAAAATGGTGGGATGTGAAGTTATTCTTATGAAACCAAAGTATCAATTCATTTATCCCATTGAAAAAAAATGAGTTTATGGTTCCTAATAACGAAAAGGAAGGAGATTATTACATGAACCCATGTTTATCCCAATTGATAGATGAACCTTGATTCTAAAAATGGTGGGAAGAGAAGTTTTTCTTATAAAACCAAAGCATCAATATCATTTATCCTAATGAGGAGATTGTGTTTTTAGTGTCAAACCATGAAAAGAAAGGGGATTATTTTGTAAATCTGTGTTTGTCCAAATCGACGAACAAATGTTAATTCTAAAAATGGTAGAAAGTGAAGTTTTTACTATGAAACCAAAGCCTCAATATCATTTATCCCAATGAGGAGAATGTGTTTAAGGTACCCAATCATGAAAAAAAAAGAACATTATTACGTGAATCTGTGTTTATTCCAATTAACAAACGAACTTTGATTGTAAAAAATGGTAGGAAGTGATGTTTTTCTTACAAAACCAAAGCACCTATATCATTTATCCCAATTAGGAAAATATGTTTATCATGCCCAATCATGAAAGGAAAGGAGATTATTATGTGAATCCATGTTTACCATAATTGAAAGACTAACTTTGATCGTAGAAAATGGTCAAAAGTGAAATTTTTCTTATGAAACCGATCAATATCATTTATCCTAGTGAGAAGAATGTGTTTATGGCGCCTAACCATGAAAAGAAAGGAGATCATTATGCAAATCCATGTTTGTCCCAATTGACAAATAAACTTTGTTTGTAAAAAATGGTAGGAAGTGAAATTTTTCTTATGAAACCAAAGCATCAATATCATTTATCCCATTGAGGAGAATATGTTTATAATGCCTAATCATGAAAAGAAAAGAGATTATTACGTGAATCTATGTTTATCCCAACTGATAGACAAAATTTGATTCTAAAAATTATGGGAAGAGAAGTTTTTCTTATGAAATTAAAGAATAAATTCATTTATCATGATTAGAAGAATGAATTTATGGTGCTTAATCATGAAAAGAAAGGAGATCATTATGTGAATCTACATTTATCCCAATTGATAAGTGAACTTTAATTCTAAAATTGGTATAGCGAAAAGCTTTTCTTATGAAATCAAAG
This sequence comes from Adansonia digitata, assembly GCA_029448705.1. Taxonomy (NCBI): domain Eukaryota; kingdom Viridiplantae; phylum Streptophyta; class Magnoliopsida; order Malvales; family Malvaceae; genus Adansonia; species Adansonia digitata. Next base: position 18,281 of record JAQSVH010169870.1, read on the forward strand.
CATCAATGACATTTATCTCAATGAGTAAAACAAGCTTATGGTACACAATCTTGAAAAAAAGGATATTATTATGTGAATCCATTTTGTCCCAATTGACAAATGAACTTTGATTCAAAAAAATGGTTGGAAGAAGAGCTTTTCTTATGCAATCAAAGCACCAGTGACATTCATCACAATAGGGAGATTATGTTTACGGTGCTGAATCATGAAAAGAGAAGGGATTATTATGTGAATCTATGTTTGTCCAAATCGATGGACAAACTTTAATTCTAAAAATGGTAGAAAGTGAAGTTTTTCTTATAAAACCAAAGCATCAATATCATTTATCCTAATGAGGAGAATGTGTTTATGGTGCCCAATCATTAAAAGAAAGGAGATTATTATATGAATCTGTGTTTATCCCAATTGACAAACAAACTTTGATCATAAAAAATAGTTGGAAGTGAAGTTCTTCTTACGAAATCAAAGCATCTATATCATTTATTCCAATTCGGAGAATAAGTTTATGGTGCCTAATCATGAAAAAAAAGGAGATTATTATGTGAATCCATATTTATCCCAATTAACAAATGAACTTTGATTCCAAAAAATGGTTGGAAGAGAAGTTTTTCTTATGAAACCTAAGCACAATGTTATTTATCCCAATAAGGAGAATGGGTTTATGGTTCCTAAAAATGAAAAGAAAGGAGATTATTATGTAAATATATGTTATACCAATTGACAGATGAACTTTGATGCTAAAAAATAGGGAGGAAAAGAAGTTTCTCTTATAAAACCAAAGCATCAATATCGTTTATCCCAATGAGGAGATTGTGTTAATGGTGCCCAATCATTAAGAGGAAGGAGAATATTACATGAATCAAAGTTTATTCCAATTGACACACAAAATTTGATTTTAGAAAATGGTGGGAAGTGAACTTTTTCTTATGAAACCAAAGCATCAATGTTGTTTATCCCAATGAGGAGAATAAGTTTATGGTTCCTAATCATGAAAAGAAAGGAGATTATTACATGAATTCGTGTTTATCCCAATTGATAGACGAACTTTGATTCAAAAATGACGAGAAGAGAAGTTTTTCTTATGAAACCAAAGCATCAATTCATTTATCCCGATGGGAAGAATGAGTTTATGGTGCCCAATAATGAAAAGAAATGAGATCATTATGTGAATCCGCATTTATCCCAATTGATAGACGAACTTCAATTCTAAAAATGGTAGAAAAAAAAGCTTTTCTTATGAAATCAAGGCATCAATAACATTCCTAATGAGTAGAATGAGTTTATGGTACCTAATCTTGAAAAGAAAAGAGATTATTATGTGAATCCATGTTTTTCCTAATTGACAGATAAACTTTGATTCTAAAAAATGGTTTCAAGAAAAGCTTTTCTTATGAAACCAAAGCTTCAATATCATTTTTCATAATGAGGAGAATGATTTTGTGGTTCCTAATAATGAAAAGAAGGAGATTATTATGTGAAATAGTGTTTATCCTAATTGACAAGAGAACTTTGGTCCAAAAAATGGTGGGATGTGAAGTTTTTCTTGTGAAACCAAAGCATCAATTCATTTATCCCATTGAGTAGAATGAGTTTGTGGTTCCTAATACTGAAAATGAATGAGATTATAATGTGAACTTGTATTTATCCTAATTAATAGACAGACTTTGATTTTAAAAATGGTGAGAAAAAAAGTTTTTCTTATGAAACCAAAGCATCAATATTATTTATCCCAACAAGGAGATTGTGTTTATGGTGCCGAATCATGAAAAGAAAGGGGATTATTGTGTGAATCTGTGTTTGTCCAAAGCGACAGACAAACTTTAATTCTAAAAATGGTAGGAAGTTAAGTTGTTCTTAAGAAACCCAAGTATCAATATCATTTATCCTAATGAGGAGAATATGTTTATGGCACTCAGTCATGAAAATAAAGGAGATTATTAAGTGAATCCATGTTTATCCCAATTAACAAATGAACTTTGATTGCAAAAAAAGGTAGAAAGTGAAGTTTTTCTTAAATCGAAGCATCAATATCATTTATCCCAAAGAGAAGAATGTTTTTATGGTGCCCAATCATGAAAAGAAAGAAGATTATTATGCGAATCCATGTTTATCCCAAATGACGGACGAACTTTAATTATAAAAATCGTGGAAAGAGAAGTTTTTTTTATGGAACCAAAGCATCAATGTCAATTATCTTAATGAGTAAAATGAGCTTATGGTACCAAATCCTGAAAAAGGGTAGATTATTATGTGAATCCATGTTTGTCCTGATTGATAGATGAACTTTGACTCAAAAAATGGTTGGAAGAAAAAGCTTTTCTTATGAAACTTCATCAATGTCATTTATCCCAATGAGGAGAATGCGTTTATAGTTCCTAATAATGAAAAGAAAGGAGATTATTATGTGAATCCAAGTTTGTCCTAATTGATAGATGAACTTTGATTCTAAAAAATAGTTGGAGGAAAAGCCTTTCTTATGAAACCAAAAATTAATGTCATTTATCCCAATAAGGAGAATGAGTTTATGGTTCCTAATAATGAAAAAAATGGAGATTATTATGTGAAATAGTATTTATCCCAAATGACAGAAGAACTTTGATTCAAAAAAATGGTGGGATATGAAGTTTTTTTTATGAAACCAAAACATCAAGTCATTTATCCCATTGTGGAGAATGAGTTTATGGTTCCTAATAATGTAAAGGAATGAGATTATTACGCGAACCCATGTTTATCTCAATTGATAGATAAACCTTGATTCTAAAAATGGTGGGAAGAGAAGCTTTTTTTATAAAACCAAAGCATCAATATCATTTATCCCAATGAGTAAAATGAGCTTATAGTACCAAATCTTGAAAAGAAAAGAGATTATTATGTGAATCCATGTTTGTCCTACTTGACAGATGAACTTTGATTTTAAAAAATGATTTGAAGAAAAGCTTTTCTTCTAAAACCTAAGCATTACTGTTATTTATCCCAACGAGGAGAATAAGTTTATGGTTCCTAATAATGAAAAGAAAGGAGATTATTATGTGAATATGTGTTTATCGCAATTGATAGACGAACTTTGATTCTAAAAAATGGAAGGAAGAGAATCTTTTCTTATTAAACTAAAGCATTAATATCATTTATTCCAATGAGGAGAATATGTTTATAGCGTCTAATCATGAAAAGAAAAGATATTATTATGTGAATCCATCTTTATCCTAATTGACAAATGAACTTTGATTGCAAAAAAGGGTGGGGAATAAAGTTTTTCTTATGAAACCGAAGCATCAATATCATTTATCCAAGTGAGGAGAATTTGTTTATGATGCCCAATCATGAAAAGAAAAAAGATTATTATGCAAATCCATGTCTATCCCAATTGACAGACAAAATTTATTCTAAAAATTGGTAGGAAGTGAAGTTTTTCTTATGAAACCAAAGCATCAATGTCATTTATCGTAATAAAGAGAATGTGTTTATGGTTCCCAATCATGAAAAGAAAGGAGATTATTAGAAGAATCCATGATTATCCTAGCTGATAGATGAAATTTGATTTAAAAAATGGTGGGAATTGAAGTTTTTGTTTTGTGAAACCAAAGTGTCAAAGTCATTTATCCCAATTAAGAGAATGTGTTTATGTTCCCAATCATGCAAAGAAAAGAGATTATAACATGAATCCGTGTTTATTCCAATTGACAGACGAAATTTGATTCTAAAAAATGGTGGGAAGTAAAGTTTTTCTTGTGAAACCAAAGCATCGATTCATTTATCTGAATGAGGAGAATGAGTTTATGGTGCCCAATCATGAAAAAAATGAATTTATTGCATGAATCCGTCTTTATCCCAATTGACAGACAAAATTTGATTCTAAAAAATGGTGGGAATAGAAGTTTTTCTCATAAAACCAAAGCATTAGTGTAATTTATTCTAATAAGGAGAATTTGTTTATGGTGCCCAATTATGAAAAGAAGGGAGATTGTGACGTGAATTCGTGTTTATCCCAATTGACAGATAAAATTTGAGTCTATAAAATGGTGGGAAGTGAAGTTTTTCTTACCAAACCAAAGCATCAATGTCATTTATCTTAATCAGGAGAATGAGTTTATGGTTCCTACTCATGAAAAAAAGAAGAAGATTATTATGTGAACTCGTGTTTATCCCAATTGATAGATGAACTTTGATTCTAAAAAATGGTGGGAAGTGAAGTTTTTCTTAGGAAACCAAAGCATCATTTCATTTATTTAAATGAGGAGAATGAGTTTATGGTGCCCAATCCTGAAAGGAAAGGAGACTATTATGTGAATCCGTGTTTATCTTAATTGACAGATGAACTTTGATTCTAAAAATAACAGGGAGAGAAGTTTTTCTTATGAAACCAAAACATCAATATCATTTATCCCAATGAGGAGAATGTGTTTACGGTGTCTACTCATGAAAATAAAGGAGTTTATTGCGTGAATCCGTGTTTATCCCATTTCACAGGTGAAATTTGATTTTAAAAAATGGTGGGAAGTGAAGTTTTTCTTATGAAACCAAAGCATCAATGCCATTTGTCCCAATGAGGAAAATGAGTTTGTGGTTCTTAATAATGAAAAGAAAAAAGATTATTACATGAATATGTGTTTATCCCATTTGATAGACGAAAATTGATTCTAAAAATGGTGGGAAGAGAAGTTTTTCTTGTGAAACCAAAACATCAATTCATTTCTTACAATGAGAAGAATGAGTTTACAGTACTAATAATGCAAAAAATAAGGATTATTATGTGAATCTACATTTATTTTAACTGATAGACGAACTGAAATTCTAAAAATGATCAAAAGAGAAGCTTTTCTTGTGAAATCAAAGCATCAATGACATTTATCCCAATGAGTAGAGCAAGCTTATGGTACCTAGTATTGAGAAGAAAGGAGATTATTATGTGAATCGTTGTTTGTCCTAATTGACAGACAAACTTTGATTCTAAACTTGGTTGGAAGAAAAACTTTTCTTATGAAACCAAAGCATCAATGTCATTTATCCCAATAAAGAGAATAAGTTTATGGTTCCTAATAATGGAAAAAAAAAAGGAGATTATTACGTGAAATAGTGTTTATCCCAATGAATAGAAAAACTTTGATTCAAAAAAGTGGTGCAATGTGAAGTTCTTCTTATGAAACCAAAGCATCAATTTTTTTATCCCATTGAGGAGTTTGAGTTTATGGTTCCTAATAATGAAAAGGAATGAGATTATTATGTCAACCTATGTTTATCACAATTGATAAATGAACTTTTATTCTAAAAATGTTAGGAAGAGCAGTTTTTCTTGTGAAACCAAAGCATCAATATCATTTATCCTAATGAGAAGATTGTGTTATGGTGCCGAATTATGAAAAGAAAAGGGATTGTTATGTGAATCTGTGTTTGTCTAAATTGATGGACAAACTTTAATTCTGAAAATGGTCGAAAGTGAAATTTTTCCTATGGAACCAAAGTATCAATATCATTTACCCTAATTAGGAGAATGTGTTTATAGTGCCCAATCGTGAATGGAAATAAGATTATTACCTGAATCCATATTCATCCCAATTGACAAAAGAATTTTGATTGTAAAAAGGTAGAAAGTGAATTTTTTTTATGAAACCAAAGCATCTATATCATCTATCCCAATGAGGAGATTATGTTTATGGTGTTGAATCATGAAAAAAAAGGGATTACCATGTGAATCTGTGTTTGTTTAAATCGATGGACAAACGTTAATTATAAAAATATAGAAAGTACAGTTTTTCCTATGAAACCAAAGCATCAATATCATTTATCCCAATGAAGAGAATATGTTTGTGGTGCCGAACATGAAAAGAAAGGAGATTATTATGCAAATTCTTGTTTGCCCCAATTGACAGACGAACATGAAATCTAAAAATGGTGGAAAGAGAATTTTTTTTATAAAACCTAAGCATTAATGTCATTTATCCCAATGAATAAAATAAGCTTATGGTACCTAATATTGAAAAGAAAGGAGATTATCATGTGAATCCATGTTTGTCCTAATTAACAGACGAACTTTGATTCTAAAAAATGGCTAGAAGAAAAGCTTTTCTTATTAAACCTAAGCATCAATGTCATTTATCCAAATGAGGAGAATGAGTTTATGGTTCCAAATAATGAAAAGAAAGGAGATTATTATGTGAATATGTGTTCATCCCAATTGACAGACGAACTTGTATTCTACAAAATAATGGGAAGAGAAGATTTTCTTATGAAACCAAAGCATCAATATCATTTATCCCATTAAGAAGAATATGTTAGTGGTGCCTGATAATGAAAAGAAAGGAGATCATTATGTTTCATGTTTATCCAATTGATAGACAAACTTTGATTCTAAAACTGGTAGAAAGAGAGGTTTTTCTTATGAAACCAAAGCATCAATTCATTTATCCCGATGAGAAGAATGAGTTTATGATGCCCAATCATGAAAAGAAAGAAGATCATTTTGTGAATCCACATTTATCCTAATTGATCGATGAACTTTAATTTTGAAAATGGTAGAAAGAAAAGTTTTTCTTATGAAATCAAGACATTAATGACATTTATCCCAATGAGTAAAATAAGCTTATGGTATCCAAACTTGAAAGAAAAGAAGATTATATTATGAATCGATGTTTGTCCTATTTGATAGATGAACTTTGATTATAAAAAATGGTTGGAAGAAAAGCTTTTCTTATGAAACCAAAGCATCAATATCATATGTCCCAATGAGGAGAATGATTTTATGGTTCCTAATAATGAAAAGAAAGGAGATTATGATGTGAAATAGTGTTTATCCCAATTGACAGAAGAACTTTGATTAAAAAAATGGTGGGATGTGAAGTTTTGTTTATGAAACCAAAGCATTAATTCATTTATCCCATTGAGCAGAATGAGTTTGTGGTTCCTAAGTATGAAAAGGAAAGAGATTATTACGTGAACCCATGTTTATCCTAATTGATAGACGAACTTTGATTCTAAAAATGGTGAGAAAAGAAGTTTTTCTTATGAAACCAAAGCATAAACATCATTTATCCCAATGAGGAGATTGTGTTTATGGTGCCAAATCATGAAAAGAAAAGGGATTATTATATGAATCTGTTTTTGTCCAAAGCCACGAACAAACTTTAATTCTAAAAATGGTGAAAAGTTAAGTTTTTTCTATGGAACCAAAACATTAATATTATTTATCCCAATGAGGAGAATGTGTTTATGGTGCTCAGTCATGAAAAAAAAGAGATTATTATGTGAATCCATATTTAACCCTATTGACAAACAAAGTTTGATTGTAAAAAAGGTAGGAAGTGAAGTTTTTCTAATGAAACCATAGCATCTATATCATTTATTCCAAAAAGGAGAATGTGTTTATGGTGCCCAATCATGAAAAGCAAGGAGATTATTATGTGAATCTGTGTTTATCCTAATTGACAAATGAAATTCGATTGCAAAAAATGGCAGGAAGTGAAGTTTTTCTTATGAAACAAAGGCATCAATATCATTTATCCTAGTGAGGAGAATGTGTTTATGGAGCCTAATTATGAAAAGGAAAAAGATCATTATGCGAATCCATGTTTGTCACAAAAGACAAACGAACTTTATTCTAAAAATCATCGAAAGAGAAGCTTTTTTTATGAAACCAAAGCATCAATGTCAATTAACCGAAAAAGCAGAATGAGCTTATGGTACCAAATCTTGAAAAAAAGAAGATTATTATGTGAATCCATATTTGTCCTAATTGACAGATGAACTTTGATTCTAAGAAACGGTTGGAAGAAAAGCTTTTCTTATGAAACCTAAGCATTAATGCCATTTATCCCAATAAAGAGAATTGGTTTATAGATCCTAATAATGAAATGAAATAAGATTATTATGTGAATCTAAGTTTATCCTAATTGACAGACAAACTTTGATTCAAAGAAATGGTTGGAAGAAAAGCTTTTCTTATAAAACCAAAATATTAATATCATTTATCCCAATAAGAAGAATGAGTTTACAGTTCGTAATAATGAAAAGAAAGGAGATTATTATATGAAATAATGTTTATCCTAATTGACAGAAGAACTTTGATTCAAAAAAATTGGGTGGAGGTGAATTTTTTTTATGAAACCAAAGCATGAATTCGTTTATCCCATTGTGGAGAATAAGTTGCTAGTTCCTATTTATAAAAAGAAAGGAGATTGTTACATGAACCCATGTTTATCCTAATTGATAGACAAACTTTGATTCTAAAAATGGTGGAAGGAAAAGCTTTTGTTATGAAACCAAAGCATCAATGTCATTTATCCCAATGAGTAGAATGAGCTTATGGTACCCAATCTTGAAAAGAGAGGAGATTATTATGTGAATCCATGTTTCTCCTTGTTGACAGAAGCTTTTATTATGAAACCTAAGCATCAGTGCCATTTATCCTAATGAGGAGAATAAGTTTATGGTTCCTAGTAATGAAAAGAAAGGAGATTATTAGGTGAATATGTGTTTATCATAATTAACAGACGAACTACGATTCTACAAAATGGTGGGAAGAGAAGTTTTTCTTATGAAACCAAAGTGTCAGTATCATTTATCCTAATAAGGAGAATGTGTTTATGGTGCCTAATAATGAAAAGAAAGGAGATTATTATATGAATCTATGTTTATCCTAATTGATAGACAAACTTTGATTACAAAAAATAGTAGGAAGTAAAACTTTTCTTATGAAATCGAAGCATAAATATCATTTATCCCAGTGAGGTAAATGTGTTTATGGCACCCAATCATTAAAAGAAATGAGATTATTTCATGAATCTGTGTTTATCCTAATTGATAGATGAAATTTGATTCTGAAAAATGGTGGGACGTAAAGTTTTTCTTATGAAACCAAAGCATCAATTCATTTATCTGAAGGAGGAGAATGAGTTTATGATGCCTAATCATGAAAAGAAAGGAGATTATCAAGTGAATCCGTACTTATCCCAATTAACAGATGAACTTTGATCCTAAAAATAGTGGAAAAAAAGTTTTTCTTATGAAACCAAAGCATCAATATCATTTATCCTAATAAGGAGAATGTGTTTATGGTGCCTAATCATGAAGAGAAATGATATTACAATGTGAATCCGTGTTCATCCTAGTCACAGATGAAATTTGAATCTAAAAAATGGTGGGAAGTGAAGTTTTTCTTATTAAACCAAAGCATCAATCATTTGTCCTAATGAGGAGAGTCAATTTATGGTTCCTAATCATGAAAAGAAAGGAGATTATTACGTGAATTCGTTTTTATCCCATTTGATTGACAAACTTTGATTCTAAAAATGGTGGGAAGAAAAGTTTTTCTTATGAAACCAAAGTATCAATATCATTTATCCTAATAAAGAGAATGTGTCTATGGTGCCCAATCATGAAAGGAAAGGAGATTATTATGTGAATCAGGTTTATCCCAATTGACATACAAACTTTGATTGCAAAAATTGGTAGGAAGTGAAGTTTTTCATATGAAATCGAAGCATAAATATCATTTATCCCAGTAAGAGAATATGTTTATGGCATCCAATCATTAAAAGAAAATAAATTATTATGCGAATCTATGTTCCAATTAAGAAATGAAATTTGATTCTAAAAAATGGTGGGAAGTAAAGTTTTTCTTATGAAACCAAAGCATCAATGTCATTTATCGCAATGAGAAAAATGTGTTTATGGTTCCTAATCATGAAAAAAAAAGTGACTATTACACAAATCCATGTTTATTGTAAATGATAGATGAATTTGATTCTAAAAAATGGTGGAAAGTGAAGTTTTTCTTTTGAAACCAAAGCATCAATGTCATTTATCCTAAATAGGAGAATGTGTTTATGCTTCCTAATGATGAAAAGAAAAGAGATTATTACATGAATTCATGTTTAATCTAATTGATAGATGAAATTTAATTCTAAAAAATGGTGGACAGTGAAGTTTTTCTTTTGAAACCATAGCATCAATTCATTTATCTGAATAAGAAGAACAAATTTATGGTGCCCAATCATGAAAACAAATAAGATGATTGTGCGAATCCATGTTTATCCCAATTGACAGATGAACTTTGATTCTAAAAAATGATGGAAGGAAAAGTTTTTCTTATGGAACCAAAGCATCAATATCATTTATCCCAATGAGGAGAATGTGTTTATGGTGCCAAATCATGAAAAAAAAAAGAGATTATCACATCAATCCGTGTTTATCCTAATTGATAGACAAAATTTGATTATATAAAATGGTGGGAAGTAAAGTTTTTTATAAAACTAAAGCATCAATGTCATTTATCCCAATGAGGAGAATGTGTTTATGGTTTCCAATCATGGAAAGAAAGAAAATTGTTACATGAATCCACCTTTATCCCAATTGATAGAGGAAATTTGGTTCTACAAAATGGTGGGAAGTGAAGTTTTTCTTATGAAACTAAAGCATCAATTCATTTATCTGAAGGAGGAGAATGTGTTTATGGTTCCTAATCATGAAAAGAAAGGAGATTATTGTATGAATCCATATTTATCCTAATTGACCCATGAACTTTGATTCTAAAAATGCAGGGAAGAAAAGTTTTTCTTATAAATCAAAAGCATCAATATCATTTATACCAATGAGGAGAATGTGTTTTCGGTGCCTAATCATGTCAAAAAAGGAGATTACTACATGAATCTGTGTTTATCCTCGTTCATAGATGAAATTTGATTCTAAAAATGATGGGAAGTTAAGTTTTCCTTATGAAACCAAAGCATCAATGTCGTTTGTCCCAATAAGGAAAGTGACTTTGTCGTTCCTAATCATGAAAAAAAGGAGATTATTTTGTCAATCCTTGTTTATCCCATTTAATAGACAAACTTTGGTTCTAAACATGATGAGAAGAGAAGTTTTTCTTATGAAACCAAAGCATCAATTCATTTATCTCAATGAGAAGTACAAGATTAAGGTACCCAATCATGAAAAGAAGGGCGATCATTATGTGTATTCCCATTTATCCCAGTTGACAAACGAACATTAATTCTAAAAATGGTAGAAAGAGAAGCTTTTCTTATGAAATCAAAGTATCAATAACATTTATCCCAATGAGTAGAGCGAGCTTATCGTACCCAATAGTGAAAAGAAAGGAGATTATTATGTGAATCCTTGTTTTTCCTAATTGACAAACGAACTTTGATTCTAAAAATTGGTTGGAAGAAATGCTTTTCTTATGAAACCTAAGCATCAATGTCATTTATCCCAACAAAGAGAATTAGTTTATGGTTCCTAATAATGAAAAGAAAAGAGATTATTATGTGAATATGTGTTTACCCTAACTGGAAGATGAACTTCGATTCTAAAAAATTATGGGAATAAAAGTTTTTCTTGCAAAATAAAAGAATCAATATTATTTATCCCAATGAGAAGAATGTGTTTTTGGCGCCCAATCAGAAAATGAAAGGACATTATTACGTGAATTCATGTTTATCCCAATTGACAAATAAACTTTGATTGTAAAAATGGTTAGAAGTGAAGTTTTCCTTATGATACCGAAGCATCTGTATCATTTATCCCAATGAGGAGAATGTGTTTATGGTGCCTAATCATGACAAGAAAAAAGATTATTATGTGAATCTGTGTTTATCCCAATTAATAGATGAATTTTGATTGCAAAAAATGGTAGAAAGTGAAGCTTTTCTTACGAAATCAAAGCATAAATATCATTTATCCCAAGGATGAGAATGTGTTTATGATGCCCAATCATGAAAAGAAAGGAGATTATTATGCGAATCTATGTTTGTCCTAAATGATCGACAAACTTTAATTAAAAAAATGGTGGAAAGAGAAGTTTTTTTTTTGAAACCAAAGCATCAATGTCATTTATCCCAACAAGTAGAACGAGCTTATGGTACCCAATCTTAACAAGAAAGAAAATTATTATATGAATCCATGTTTGGCCTAATTGACAGATGAACTTTGATTCTAAAAAATGGTTGGAAGAAAAGCTTTTCTTATGAAACCTAAACATCAATGTCATTTATCCCAATGAGGAGAATGAGTTTATGGTTCCTAATACTAAAAAGAAAGAAGATTATTATATGAACCCGTGTTTATCACAATTGACACACAAACTTTAATTTTAAAAAATGGTAGGTGAAGAAGTTCTTCTTAAGAAACCAAAGCTTCAATGTCATTTATCCCAAAGAGGAGAATGTGTTTATGGTGCCCAATCATTAGAAAAGAGGAGATTATTATGTGAATCTATATTTATCCCAATTGATAAATCAAATTTGATTCTAAAAAATAATGGTAAATGAAGTTTTTCTTATGAAACCAAAGCACCAATGCCATTTGTCCTAGTGAGGAGAATATGTTTATGGTTTCCAATCACGAAAAGAAAAGAGATTATTACATGAATCCATGTTTATCCAAATTGACAGATGAAATTTACTTCTAAAAAATGGTGGGAAGTGAAGTTTTTCTTATGAAACCAGAGCATCAATTCATTTATCCAAATAAGGAGAATGAGTTTATGATGCCCAATCATGAAAAGAAAGGACATTATTGTGTGAAAGTGAAGTTTTTCTTATGAAACCAGAGCATCAATTCTTTTATCCAAATTAGGAGGCTGAGTTTATGATGCCCAATCATGAAAAGAAAAGACGTTACTTTGTGAATCTGTGTTTCTCCTAATTGGCATACGAACTTAGATTCTAAAAACTGATGGGAAGAAGAAGCTTTCTTATGAAAACAAAGCATCAAATCATTCATCCTAAATGGGAAAATGTGTTTATGGTGCTAAATCATGAAAAGAAAAGAAATTATTGCATGAATCCGTGTTTATCCCAATTAACAGATGAAATATGATTCTAAGAAATGGTGGGAAATGAAGTTTTTCTTATGAAAACAAAGCATCAAATATCATTTATCCCAATAAGGAGAATATGTTTATGTTTCCCAATCATGAAAAAAGAGGATATTATTATATGAATCCATGTTTATCACAACTGACAGACAAAATTTGACAATAAAAAATAGTGGGAAGTGAAGTTTTTCTTATGAAAGCAAAGCATCAATTCATTTATCTGAACAAGGAGAATGAGTTTATGGCACCCAATCATGAAAAGAACGAAGATTATTACGTGAATACGTGTTTATACCAATTGACAGATAAACTTTGATTCTAAAAAATAGTTGGAAGAAAAGCTTTTCTTACGAAACCTAAACATCAATGTTATTTATCCCAATGAGGAGAATGAGTTTATGGTTCCTAATACTGAAAAGAAAGAAGATTATTACATGAACCTGTGTTTATCATAATTGACAGACAAACTTTGATTTTAAAAAATGGTGGGTGAAAAAGTTCTTCTTAAGAAACCAAAGCTTCAACGTCATTTATCCCAAAGAGAAGAATGTGTTTATGGTGCCTAATCATTAAAAGAGAGGAGATTATTATGCGAATCCATGTTTATCCTAATTGATAGATCAAATTTGATTCTAAAAAATAATGGTAAGTGAAGTTTTTCGTACAAAACCAAAGCACCAATGCCATTTGTCCTAGTGAGGAGAATGTGTTTATGGTTTCCAATTATGAAAAGAAAAGAGATTATTACATGAATCCATGTTTATCCAAATCGACAGACGAAATTTACTTCTAAAAAATGGTGGGAAGTGAAGTTTTTCTTATAAAACCAAAGCATCAATTCATTTATCCGAATGAGGAGAATAAGTTTATGGTGCCCAATCATGAAAAAAAAAGGACGTTATTGTATGAATCCGTGTTTATCCCAATTGATAGATGAACTTAGATTCTAAAAAATGGCGGGAAGAGAAAGCTTTCTTATGAAAGCAAAGCATCAATATCAGTCATCCCAAATGAGAGAATGTGTTTATGGTGCCCAATTATGAAAAGAAAAGAAATTATTACATGAATCTGTGTTTATCCCAATTGACAGATGAAATTTGATTCTAAGAAATGGTGGGAAATGAAGTTTTTTATATGAAACCAAAGCATCAATGTCATTTATCCCAATAAGGAGAATGTGTTTATGTTTCCAATCATGAAAAGAAAGGATATTATTACATGAATCCATGTTTATCACAACTGATAGACAAAATTTGACAATAAAAAATAGTGGAAAGTGAAGTTTTCTTATGAAAGAAAAGCATCAATTCATTTATCTGAATAAGGAGAATGAGTTTATGGCACCCAATCATGAAAAAAATGGAGATTATTACGTGAATACGTGTTTATACCAATTGATAAATGAACGTTGATTCTAAAAATAATTGGAAGAAAAGCTTTTCTTATCAAACCAAAGCATTAATGTCAATTATCCTAATAAGGAGGAAGAGTTTATGGGTCCCAATAATGAAAGGGAAAGAGATTATTATGTAAAATAGTGTTTATCCCAGTTGACAAAAGAACTTTGATTCCAAAAAATGGTAGGATGTGAAGTTTTTCCTATGAAACCAAAGCATCAATTTATTTATCCCATTAAAGAGAATGTTTTTATGGATCCTAATCATGAAAAGAGAGTAGACTATTACATTAATCTATGTTTATCCTAATTGACAGAAGAAATTTGATTCTAAGAAATGGTGGGAAGTGAAGTTTTTCATATGAAACCAAAGCATTAACTCTTTTATCCAAACGAAGAGAATATACTTATGATGCCCAATGATAAAAAGAAAGGAAATTATTGTGTAAATCTGTGTTTATTCTAATTGACAGATGAACTTTGATTCTAAAAAATGGTGAGAGGAGAAGCTTTTTTTATTAAACCAAAGCATCAATATCATTTATCCCAATGAGGAGAATGTTTTTATGGTGCCTAATCATGAAAAGAAAGGAGATTATTATGTGGATCTATGTTTATCCAAATTGATAGATGAAATTTGATTATAAAAAATAGTGGGAAGTGAATTTTTTCTTATGAAACCAAAGCACCAATGTCATTTACCCAAATGAGGAGAATGAGTTTATGGTTCCTAATCATGAAAAAAAGGAGATTATTTTATGAATATGTATTTGTCCAGATCGATGGACAAACTGTAATTGTAATAATGGTAAAAAGTGAGTTTTTCCTATGAATCCAAAGCATCAATATCAGTTATCCCAATGAGGAGAATGTGTTTATGGTGCCTAATCATGAAAAGAAAAGAGATTATTACATGAATCCTATTTCTCCCCATGTATAGATGAACTTTTATTGAAAAAAATGGTAGGAAATGAAGTTTTTCTCATGAAACCAAAGCATTTATATCATTTATCTTAATGAAGAAAATCTTTTACAGTGCCCAATCAAGGAAAGAAAGGAGATTATTACATGAATCCATGTTTACCCAATTGATAAACAAACTTTAACTATAAAAAATGGTAGGAAGTAAGGTTTTTCTTAAGAAATTGAAGCATCAATATCACTTATTCCAATAAGAAAAATGTGTTTATGGTTCTTAATCATGAAAAAAAAAGAGATTATTACATGAATTCGTGTTTATCCCAATTGACAGATGAAATTTGATTCTAAAAAATGGTGGGAAGTGAAGTGTTTCTTATGAAACCAATTCGCAGATGAACTTTGATTCTAAAAAATGGTGAGAGGAGAAGTTTTTCTTATTAAACCAAAGCATCAATATCATTTATCCCAATAAGGAGAATGTTTTTATGGTGCCTAATCATGAAAAGAAAAGAGATTATTATGTGGATCTATGTTTATCCAAATTGATAGACAAAATTTGATTCTAAAAAATAGTGGGAAGTAAATTTTTTCTTATGAATCCAAACCACCAATGTCATTTACCCCAATAAGGAGAATGAGCTTGTGGTTCTTAATCATGAAAAAAGGAGATTATTTTGTGACTATGTGTTTGTCCAGATCAATGGAAAAACTATAATTGTAATAATGGTAGAAAGTGAAGTTTTTCCTATGAATCCAAAGCATCAATATCAGTTATCCCAATGAGGAGAATGTGTTTATGGTGCCTAATCATGAAAAGAAAGGAGATTATTACGTGAATCTTGTTTATCCTAATTGGCGGATGAACTTTGATTGTAAAATATGTTAGGAAATAAGTTTTTCTTATTTAACCAAAGCATTTATATCATTTATCTTAATGAAGAAAATCTTTTACAGTGCCCAATCAAGGAAAGAGAGGAGATTATTACGTAAATCTATGTTTACCTAATTGGTAAACGAACTTTAACTATAAAAAATGGTTGGAAGTAAGGTTTTTCTTATGAAACTGAAGATCAATATCATTTATCCCAATAAGGAGAATGTTTTTATGGTGCTAATCATGAAAAAAAAGAGATTATTACATAAATCCGTGTTTATCGCAGTTGATAGAAAAAATTTTATTCTAAAAAATAGTGGCAAGTGAAGTGTTTCGTATGAAATCAATTGACAAACGAACTTTGATTCTAAAAAATTGCGAGAGGAGAAGTTTTTCTTATTAAACCAAAGCATCAATATCATTCATCTTAATGAGGAGAATGTTTTTATGGTGCCTAATCATGAAAAGTAAAGAGATTATTACATGGATCTATGTTTATCTAAATTGATAGATGAAATTTGATTCTAAAAAATAGTGGGTAGTGAATTTTTTCTTATGAAACCAAAGCACCAATGTCATTTACCCAAATGAGGAGAATGAGTTTATAGTTCCTAATCACAAAAAAAAAAAGAGATTATTTTGTGAATATGTGTTTGTCCACATCGACGGACAAACTTTAATTGTAATAATGGTAGATAGCAAAGTTTTTCCTATGAATCCAAAGCATCAATATCAATTATCCCACTAAGGAGAATATGTTTATGGTGCCTCATCATGAAAAAAAGGAAGATTATTATGTGAATCCTATTTATCCCTATTGACAGACAAACTTTGATTGTAAAAATGGTAGGAAATGAAGTTTTTCTTACGAAACCAAAGCATTTATATCATTTATCTTAATGAAGAAAATCTTTTACAGTGCCCAATCAAGGAAAGAAAGGAGATTATTACGTGAATCCATGTTTACCCAATTGATAAACAAACTTTAACTATAAAAAATGGTAGGAAGTAAGGTTTTTCTTATGAAACTGAAGCATCAATATCTTTTATCCCAATGAGGAGAATGTGTTTATGGCTCCTAATCATGAAAAAAAATTATTACATGAATCCTTGTTTATCCCAATTGACAGACGAAATATGATTCTAAAAATGGTGGGAAGTGAAGTGTTTCTTATGAAACCAACTGACAGACAAACTTTGATTCTAAAAAATGGTGAGAGGAGAAGTTTTTCTTATTAAACCAAAGCATCAATATCATTTATCCTAATGAGGAGAATGTTTTTATGGTGCCTAATCATGAAAAAAAAAGAGATTATTACGTGTATCTATGTTTATCCAAATTGATAGACAAAATTTGATTCTAAAAAGTAATGGGAAGTGAATTTTTTCTTATGAAACCAAAGCACCAATGTCATTTACGCCAATGAGGAGAATGAGCTTATAGTTCCTAATCATGAAAAAAAAAAGAGATTATTTTGTTAATATGTGCTTGTCTAGATCGACGGACAGACTTTAATTGTAATAATGGTAGAAAGTGAAGTTTTTCCTATGAATCCAAAGCATCAATATCAGTTATCCTAGTGAGGAGAATGTGTTTATGGTGCCTAATCATGAAAAAAAAGGAGATTATTACGTGAATCCTATTTATCCCAATTGACGGACGAACTTTGATTGTAAAAAATGGTAGGAAGTGAAGCTTTTCTTATGAAACCAAAGCATTTGTATCATTTATCCTAATGAAGAAAATCTTTTACAGTGCCCAATCAAGGAAAGAAAGGAGATTATTACGTGAATCCATGTTTACCCAATTGATAAACAAACTTTAACTATAAAAAATGGTAGGAAGTAAGGTTTTTCTTATGAAACTGAAGCATCAATATCTTTTATCCCAATGAGGAGAATGTGTTTATGGCTCCTAATCATGAAAAAAAATTATTACATGAATCCTTGTTTATCCCAATTGACAGACGAAATATGATTCTAAAAATGGTGGGAAGTGAAGTGTTTCTTATGAAACCAACTGACAGACAAACTTTGATTCTAAAAAATGGTGAGAGGAGAAGTTTTTCTTATTAAACCAAAGCATCAATATCATTTATCCTAATGAGGAGAATGTTTTTATGGTGCCTAATCATGAAAAAAAAAGAGATTATTACGTGTATCTATGTTTATCCAAATTGATAGACAAAATTTGATTCTAAAAAGTAATGGGAAGTGAATTTTTTCTTATGAAACCAAAGCACCAATGTCATTTACGCCAATGAGGAGAATGAGCTTATAGTTCCTAATCATGAAAAAAAAAAGAGATTATTTTGTTAATATGTGCTTGTCTAGATCGACGGACAGACTTTAATTGTAATAATGGTAGAAAGTGAAGTTTTTCCTATGAATCCAAAGCATCAATATCAGTTATCCTAGTGAGGAGAATGTGTTTATGGTGCCTAATCATGAAAAAAAAGGAGATTATTACGTGAATCCTATTTATCCCAATTGACGGACGAACTTTGATTGTAAAAAATGGTAGGAAGTGAAGCTTTTCTTATGAAACCAAAGCATTTGTATCATTTATCCTAATGAAGAAAATCTTTTACAGTGCCCAATCAAGGAAAGAAAGGAGATTATTACGTAAATCCATGTTTACCCAATTGATAAACGAACTTTAACTGTAAAAAATGGTAGAAAGTAAGGTTTTTCTTATGAAACTGAAGCATCAATATCATTTATCCCAATACGGAGAATGTGTTTATGGTTCTTTATCATGAAAAAAAGAGAGATTATTACATGAATCGATGTTTATCCCAATTGACAGATGAAATTTGATTCTAAAAAATAGTGGGAAGTGAAGTGCTTTTTATGAAACCAAAGCATCAATATCATTTATCCTAATGAGGAGAGTGTGTTTATGGTTCCCAATCATGAAAAAAAAGGAGGTTATTACGTGAATCTATGTTTATCCCATTTGACAGATGAAATTTGATTCTAAAAAAACGGTGTAAAGTGAAGTTTCTCTTGTAAGGCCAAAGCATCAATTCATTTATCCGAGTAAGGAGAATGAGTTTATGGTACCCAATCTTAAGAAGAAAAGAGATTACTATATGAATCCATGTTTATCCTAATTGACATATGAACTTTGATTCCAAAAAAATGTAGGAAAAGAAGTTTTTCTTATGAAACTAAAGCATCAATATCATTTATCCTAATGAGAAGAATGTGTTTATGATACCCAAACATGAAAAGAAAAGAGATTATTTCACGAATCCATGTTTACCCCATTGATGGACGTACTTTAATTCAAAAAATGGTGGAAAGAGAAGACCTTTTTATGAAACTAAAGCATCAATGTCATTTATCCCAATAAGTGGAACAGGCTTATGGTACCCAATCTTGTAAAGAAAGGAGATTATGAAGCGAATCCATGCTTGTACCAATTGAGAGGAGAACTTTAATTCTAAATTGGTGGAAACAAAACCTTGTTTCTGAAACTAAAGCATCAATGTCATTTATCCCATTGAGTAAAATGAGATTTAGGTACCCAATCTTGAAAAGAAAGGAGATTATTATGTGAATCCAAGTTTATCCTAATTAATAGACGTACTTTGATTCTTAAAAATTGATAAAAGAAAAGCATTTCTTATGAAACCAAAGCATCAATGCCGTTTATCCCAATAAGAAGAATGAGTTTATGGTTCCTAATAATGAAAAGAAAGAAGATTATTATGCGAACATGTGTTTATACTAATTGACATACGAATTTTGACTCTAAGAAATGATAGGAAGAAAAGTTTTTCTTATGAAACCAAAGCATTAATATCATTTATCCTAATGAGGAAAATGTGTTTACGGTCCCAATCATGAAAAGAAAGACGATTATTATGTGAATCTATGTTTATCCAAATTGACAAATGTAATTTGATTCTGAAAAATAGTGGGAAATAAAGTTTTTCTTATGAAGCCAAAGTATCAATTCATTTATTTGAGTAAGGAGAATGAGTTTATGGTACCCAATCTTGAAAAGAAAAGGGATTACTCTCTGAATCCGTGTTTATCCCAATTGACAGACAGACTTTGATTCTAAAAAATGGCATGAAGAGAAGTTTTTCTTATGAGACTAGAGCATCAATATCATTTATCCCGATGAGAAAAATGTGTTTATGATGCCCAAACATGAAAAGAAAAGAGATTATTATGTGAATTCATGTTTTTCCTAATTGATGAATGAACTTTGATTGTAAAAACAGTAGGAAGTGAAGTTTTTCTTATGACACCAAAGCATTTATATCATTTATCCTAATGAAGGAAATCTTTTTACAGTGCCCAATCATGGAAAAAAAGGAGATTATTACATGAATCCATGTTTACCCAATTGATAAATGAACTTTAACTGTAAAAAATGGTAGGAAGTAAGGTTTTTCTTATGAAACTGAAGCATCAATATCATTTATCCTAATAAGGAGAATGTGTTTATGGTTCCTAATAAACAAAAAAAAGAAAGAGATTATTACATGAATCTGTGTTTATCCCAATTAACAGAAGAAATTTGATTCTAAAAAATGGTGGGAAGTGAAGTGTTACTTATGAAATCAAAGCATCAATATCATTTATCCCAATGAGGAGAATGTGTTTATGGTTCCCAATCGTGAAAAAAAAAGAGATTATTGCGTGAATCTGTGTTTATCCTATTTGACAAATGAAATTTGATTCTAAAAAATGGTGTGAAGTGAAGTTTTTCTTGTGAGGCCAAAGCAATAATTCATTTATCCGAGTGAGGGGAATGAGTTTATGGTACCCAATCTTGAGAAGAAAGGAGATTACTATATAAATCCATGTTTATCCTAATTGACATACGAACTTTGATTCTAAAAAATGCAAGAAAAGAAGTTTTTCTTATGAAACTAGAGCATCAATATCATTTATCGCAATGATAAGAATGTGTTTATGGTGCCCAAACATGAAAAAAAAGGGATTATTTCATGAATCCATGTTTATCCCATTGATGGATGAGCTTTAATTTAAAAAATGGTGGAAAGAGAAGCTCTTTTTATGAAACCAAAGCATCAATGTCATTTATCCCAATAAGTAGAACAAGCTTATGGTACCCAATCCTATAAAGAAAGGAGATTATGAAGTGAATCCATGTTTGTACCAATTGATAGATGAACTTTGATTCTAAAATGGTGGAAACAAAAGCTTTTTTTTTAAACCAAAGCATCAATGTCATTTATCCCAATGAGTTAAACGAGATTAAAGTACCCAATCTTGAAAAAAAAAAGAGATTATTATGTGAATCTATGTTTGTCCTAATTAATAGATGAACTTTGGTTCTTAAAAATGGTTGGAAGAAAAGCATTTCTTATGAAACCAAAGCATCAATGCTGTTTATCCTAATAAGGAGAATAAGCTTATGGTTCTTAATAATGAAAAGAAAAGAGATTATTATGCGAATATATGTTTATCCTAATTGACATACCAATTTTGACTCTAAAAAATGATGGGAAAAAAAGTTTTTCTTATGAAACCAAAGCATTAATATCATTTATCCCAATGAGAAAAATGTGTTTATGGTTCCCAATCATGAAAAAAAGGAGATTATTACGTGAATCTGTGTTTATCTAAATTAATAGATAAAATTTGATTCTGAAAAATGGTAGGAAATAAAGTTTTTCTTATGAAGCCAAAGTACCAATTCATTTATCCAAGTGAGGAGAATGAGTTTATGGTACCCAATCTTGAAAAGAAAGGGGATTACTGTCTGAATCCATGTTTATCCCAATTGACAGATAAACTTTGATTCTAAAAAATGCAGGAAGAAAAGTTTTTCTTTTGAAACCACAGCATTAATATCATCTAGCCCAATAAGAAAAATGTGTTTATGATGCCTAAACGTGAAATGAAAAGAGATTATTACATGAATCTGTGTTTATCCCAATTGACAGATGAACTTTAATTCTAAAAATGGTTGAAAAAGAAGCTCTTTTTATGAAACCAAAGTATCAATGTTATTTATCCCAATGAGTAGAACGAGCTTATCGTACACAATCTTGAAAGAAAAGAGATTATTATGCAAATCCATGTTTGTACCAATTGATAGATGAACTTCAATTCTAGAAAATGGTTGGAAAAAAAGCATTTCTTATGAAACCAAAGCATCAATATCGTTTATCTCAATGAAAAGAATGAGGTTATGGTTCCTAACAATGAAAAGAAAAGAGATTATTATGTGAATATGTCTTTATCCCAATTGGCAAATGAATTTTGACTCTAAAAAATGGCAGGAAGAGAAGTTTTTCTTATGAAACCAAAGCATCAATATCATTTATCTTAATTTGAAGAATATGTTTATGGTGCCCAAACATGAAAAAGGAAAGGTTATTACTTGAATTCATGCTTATCTGAATTGACAGATGAACTTTAATTCTAAAAATGGTGGAAAGAGAAGCTCTTTTTATGAAACCAAAGTATCAATGTCACTTATCCCAATGAGTAGAATGAGTTTATGGTACCTACTCTTGAAAAGAAAGGAGATTATTATGTGAATCTGAGTTTGTACGAATTGACAGATGAACTTTAATTCTAAAATGGTGGAAGGACAAGCTTTTTTTCTAAAACCAAAGCATCAATGTCATTTATCCTAATGAGTTGAATGAGTTTATGGTACCTAATCTTGAAAAGAAAGGAGATTATTATGTAAATGCATGCTTGCCCTAATTGACGGACGAACTTTAATTCTAAAAAATGGTTAGAAAAAATGCTTTTCTTATGAAACTAAATCATCAATTTCGTTTATACCAATGAAGAGAATGAGTTTATGGCTCCTAATAAATGAAAAGAAAGGAGATTATTATGTGAATGTATGTTTATCCTAAGTGACAGACGAACTTTGATTCCAAAAAATGGTGGGAAGGGAAGTTTTTTTTATGAAACCGAAGCATCAACATCATTTATCCTAATGAGGAGAATGTGTTTATGGTTCCCAATATTGAAAAAGAAAGAGATTATTATGTGAATCCGTGTTTACCCTAATTGACAGGCCAAATTTAATTATAAAAATGATAGGAAGTGAAGTTTTTCTTATGAAATCCAAGCATCAATTCGTTTATCCAAATAAGGAGAATAAGTTTATGGTACCCAATCTTGAAAAGAAAGATTATTTTGTGTGAGTCTATGTTTATCCCAATTTACAGATGAACTTTGATTCTAAAAAATGGTGGGAAGAAAAGATTTTCTTATGAAACCAGAGCATTAATATCAACTGTCCTAATAAGGAGAATGTGTTTATGGCATCCAATTATGAAAAGATAAAAGATTATTATGTGAATTTGTGTTTATCCCCATTGATTGATGAACTTTAATTCTAAAAATGGCAAAAAGAGAAGCTTTTTAATGAAACGAAAAGATCAATGTCATTTATCCCAATGAGTAGAATGAGCTTATGGTGTCCAACCATGAAAAGAAAAGAGACTATTATGTGAATTCGTTTTTGTCCTAATTGACGAACGAAATTTGATTCTAAAAAATGGTGGGAAATAAAATTTTTCTTATGAATCCAAAGCATCAATGTCATTTATCCAAATGAGGAGAATGTGTTTATAGTTCCCAATCATGAAAAGAAAGGACATTATTACATGAATCCATGTTTATCCCAATTGACAGACAAAATTTGATTCTAAAAAATGGTGGGAAGTGAAGTTTATCTTTTGAAACCAAAGCATCAATTCATTTATCCGAATTAGGAAAATAAGTTTCATGAGAACAAAGAAGATTATTGTGTGAATCCATGTTTACCCCAATTGACAGATAAACTTTGATTTTAAAAATTGGGGAGAAAAGAAGTTTTTCATATGAAACCAAAGCATCAATTTCATTTATCCCAATGAGGAGAATAAGGTTATGGTTCCCACTAATGAAAAGATAGGAGATTATTTCTTGAAAATTGTTTATCCCAATTGACAGAACAACTTTGATTCAAAAGAATGATGGCATGTGAAGTTTTTTTTATGAAATCAAAGCATCAATTCATTTATTCGAATGATGAAAATGAATATATGGTGCCCAATCATGAAAAGAAAAGAGATTATTATGTGAATCCATATTTATCTTAGTTGACGGATGAACTTTGATTCTAGAAAATGTGGGAATAGATGTTTTTCTTATGAAACTAAAGTGTCAATATCATTTATCTCAATTAAGAGAATGTGTTTATAGTGCCCAATCATTAAAAAATAGGAGATTACTATGTAAATCCATATTTATCCCAATTGACAGACAAAATTTGATTTTAAAAAATGGTAGGAAATAAAGTTTGTCTTATGAAACCAATGCATTAATGTCATTTATCCCAATGAGGATAATGAGTTTATGGTTCCTAATCATGAAAAGAAAGGAGATTATGACACGAATTTGTTTTTATCCTAATTGATAGATGAGCTTTGATTCTAAAAATAGTTATAGGAAAAAAGTTTTTCTTATAAAACCGAAGCATCAATTCATTTATCCTAATGAGAAGAATGAGTTTATGGTGCCCAATCATGAAAAAAAGGAGATTATTATGTGAATCTGCATTTATCTTAGTTGATAAACTAACTTTAATTCTAAAAATAGTAGAAAGAGAAGTTTTTCTTTTGAAACCAATGGATCAATGACATTTATCCCAATAAGTAGAATGAGCTTATGGTAACCAACCTTGAAAGAAAAAAAGATTATTATGAGAATCCATGTTTGTTCGAATTAACAGATAAACTTTGATTCTAAGGAATAGTTGGAAAGAAAGCTTTTCCTATGAAACCGAAGAATCAAAGTCATTTATCCTAATGAGGAAAATGAGTTTATGGTTCCTAATAATGAAAAGAAAGGTGATTATTATGAAAAATAGTGTTTATCTTAATTAATAAAGGAATTTTGATTTGAAAAAAAGGTGGAATGTGAAGTTTTTCTTATGAAACTAGAGCATCAATTCATTTATCTCATTTAGGAGAATGAGTTTAAGGTTCTTAATAATAAAAAGAAAGGAGATTATTACGTGAACCTGCACTTATCCCAATTGATAGACAAACTTGAGTTCCAAAATGTGAAGTTTTTCTTATGAAACCAACGCATCAATTCATTTATCTGAATAAGAAGAATGAGTTTATGGAGCCTAATCATGAAAAGAAAAGAGATTATTATGTAAATCTATGCTTATCCCATTGATAGACGAACTTTGATTCTAAAAAATATTGAGAAAAAATGTTTTTCATTTGAAACCAAAGCATTAATATCATTTATCCCAATGAGGAGAATGTGTTTATGGCACACAATCATTAAAAGATAGGAGATTATTATATGAATTCGTGTTTATCCAAATTGACAGATGAAATTTGATTTTAAAAAATGGTAGGAAGTGAAGTTTTTCTTAAGAAACTGAGGCATCAATATCATTTATCCCAATGAGGAGAATGAGTTTATGGTTCCTAATAATGAAAATAAAGGAAATTATTACGTGAATCTGTGTTTATCCTAATTGATAGACGAACTTTGATTCTAAAAATGGTAGGAAGAGAAGTTTTTCTTAAGAAACCAAAGCTTCGATTCATTTATCCTGATGAAAAGAACGAGTTTATGTGCCCAATAATGGAAAGAAAGGAGATCATTGTATGAATCCGCAATTATCTCAACTGATAGACCACCTTTGATTCTAAAAATGGTAAAAAGAGAAGTTTTTCTTTTGAAAGCATCAATGACATTTATCCCAATGAGTAGAACAAGCTTATGGTAACTAATCTTGAAAAGAAAGGAGATTATTATGTGAATCTATGTTTGTCTTAATTCGCAAATGAACTTTCTAGAAAATAGTTGGAAGAAAAGCCTTTCTTATGAAACGAAAGCATCAAAGTTGTTTATACCAACAAGGACAATGAGTTTATGGTTCCTAATAATGAAAAGAAACGAGATTATTATGCGAAATAGTATTTATCTCAATTGATAGAAAAACTTTGATTCGAAAAGAAGGTGGGATGTGAAGTTTTTCTTATGAAACTAAAGCATTAATTCATTTATCCCATTGAGGAGAATGAGTTAATGGTTCCTAATAATGAAAAGAAAGGAGATTATTACATGAACCTGCATTTATCCCAATTGATGGACGAACTCTGATTCTAAAAATAGTGGGAATAAAAGTTGTTATGAAACCAAGCATCAATATCATTTATCCCAATAAGGAGAATGAGTTTATAATGCACAATCATAAAAAGAAAGGAGATTATTACATGAATCCATGTTTGTCCCAATTGATAGACGAAATATGATTCTAAATAATGGTGGAAAGTGAAGTTTTTCTTATGAAACCAAAGCACCAATTCATTTATCCCGTTGAGGAGAATGAGTTTATGGTTCTTAATAATGTAAAGAAAGGAGATTATTACGTGTACCCATGTTTATCCCAATTGATAAACAAACTTTGATCCTAAAAATGGTGAGAATAGAAGTTTTTCTTATAAAACCAAAGCATTAATATCATTTATCTGAATAAGAAGAATGAGTTTATGGTGCCTAATCATGAAAAAAAAGGAGATTATTACTTGAATCCATATTTATCCTAATTGATAGACAAACTTTTATTCTAAAAATGGTAGGAAGAAAAGTTTTTCTTATAAAACCAAAGATCAATATAATTTATCCCAATGAGGAGAACAAGTTCATGGTTCCTAATAAAAAAAGAAAGGAGATTATTACATGAATCTATATTTTCCCAATCGATAGATGAACTTTAATTCTAAAAATGTGGAAAAAGAAGCTTTTTTAAAGTAACCAAAGCATCAATATCATTTATCGCAATAAGTAGAACAAGCTTATGGTGCCCAAACACGATAACGATGAAGATTATTATGTGAATCCATGTTTGTCCTAATTGATAGACGAACATTGATTCTAAAAAATGGTTAAAAGAAAAGCTTTTCTTATAAAACCAAAGCATCAATGTCATTTATCCCAATGAGGAGAATGAGGTTATGATTCCTAATAATGAAAGGAAAAGAGATTACTACATGAAATAGTGTTTATCCCAATTAACAGAAAAACTTTGATTCAAACACATGGTGGGATGTGAAGTTTTTTTTATGAAATGAAACCATCAATTCATTTATCCAAATAAGGAGAATGAGTTTATGGTGCCTAAAGATGAAAAGAAAAGAGATTATTATGTGAATCCGTATTTATCCCAATTGACAGATGAACATTCATTCTAAAAATTGGTGGGAAAAGATGTTTTTCTTGTAAAACCAAAGCTTTAATATTATTTATCACAATGAGCATAATGTGTTTATGGTGCCCAATCATTAAAAGATAAGAGATTATTATGTGAATCCGTGTTTATCCTAATTCACAGATGAAATTTAATTCTAAAAAATGCTGGCAAGTGAATTTTTTTATGAAACCAAAGCATTAATTCATTTATCCCAATGAAAAGAATGAGTTTATGGTTCCTAATCATGAAAAGAAAGGAGACTATTACAGGAATCCATGTTTATCCCAATTGATAGATGAACTTTGATTCTAAAAATGGTAGGAAGAGAAGTTTTTCTTATGAAACCAAAGCATCAACTCATTTATCCCAATGAGAAAAATAAAAATGAGTTTATGGTGCCCAATCATAAAAAGAAGGGAGATCATTATGTGAATCTACATATATCTCAGTTGATAGACTGACTTTAATTTTAAAAATGGTAAAAAGAGATGGTTTTCTTTTGAAACCAAAGCATCCATGATATTTATCCCAATAAGTAGAACGAGCTTATGGTAACCAATCTTGAAAAGAAAAGAGATTATTATGTGAATCTATGCTTGCCCTAACTGAAAAATGAACTTTAATTCTAAAAAATAGTTTGAAGAAAAGCTTTTCTTATAAAATCAAAGCATCAAACTCGTTTATCCCAATAAGGAGAATGGGTTTATGGTTCCTAATAATGAAAAAAAATGGGATTATTATGCAAAATAGTGTTTATCCCAATTGACAGAACTTTGATTCAAAAAAAAAAAGGCAGGATGTGAAGGTTTTCTTATAAAACCAAAGCACCAATTCATTTATCCCATTAAGGAGAATGGGTTTATGGTTCCTAATAATGTAAAGAAAGAAGATTATTATGTGAACCCGTGTTTATCCAAATTGATAGATGAACTTTTATTCTAAAAATGGTGGGAATAGAAGTTTTTCTTATGAAACCAAAGCTTCAATATCAACCATCCCAATGAGGAAAATGAGTTTATGGTACCCAATCATGAAAAGAAAATAGATTATTACATGAATTTATGTTTATCCTAATTGGTAGAGGAAATTTGATTCTAAAAAATGGTAGGAAGTGAAGTTTTTCTTATGAAACCAAAGCATTAATTCATTGATCCGAATGAGGAAAATGAGTTTATGTTGCCCAATCATTAAATGAAAAGAGATTATTGTGTGAATCTAGGTTTTTCCGAATTGACAGATAAACTTTGATTCTAAAATGGTGGGAAAAGAAGTTTTTCTTATCAAACAAAAGCATCAATATCATTTATTTAAATGAGGAGAATAAGGTATTGTGCCCAATCATGAAAAGA
Source organism: Adansonia digitata (assembly GCA_029448705.1). Classification (NCBI taxonomy): domain Eukaryota; kingdom Viridiplantae; phylum Streptophyta; class Magnoliopsida; order Malvales; family Malvaceae; genus Adansonia; species Adansonia digitata. The sequence continues at coordinate 46,847 of JAQSVH010169870.1, forward strand.
AAGGATATTATTATGCGAATCTGTGTTTGTCCCAATTGACAAACGAACTTTAATTCTAAAAATGGTGGAAAGATAAGCCTTTTTGTATGAAACCAAAGCATAAATGTCATTTATCCCAATGTGGAGAATGAGTTTATGGTTCCTAATAGAGAAAAAAAAGGAGATTATTATCTGAATATGTTTTTATTCCAATTAAGAGACGGACTTTGATTCTAAAAAATGGTGGGAAGAGAAGTTTTTCTCATAAAACTAAAGCATCAATATTATAATAATGATGAGAATGTGTTTATAGTGCTCAATCATGAAAAGAAAGGAGATTATTGCAAGAATCCATGTTTATCCCAACTGACTGATGAAATTTGATCCTAAAAAATGGTGGGATGTGAAGTTTTTCTTGTGAAACCAAAGCATCTATTCATTTATTCGAATAAGGAGAATAAGTTTATGGTACCCAACCATGAAAACAAAGGAGATTGTCATGTGAATCCGTATTTATCCTAATTAACGGACGAACTTTGATTCTAAAAAGAGGTAAGAAGAGAAGTTTTTCCTATGAAACCAATGCATTAATATCATTTACCCCAATGAGGAGAATGTGTTTATGGTGCCCAATCAAGAAAAAAATGGAGATTATTATGCAAACTGTGTTTGTCCTAATTGTCAAACAAACTTTAATTCTAAAAATGGTGGAAAGAAAATCTCTTTTAATGAAACCAAAGCATCAATGTGATTCATCCCAATGAGTAGAACAAGCTTATGATGCCCAAACATGAAAAGAAAGAAGATTATTCTAAAAATCCATGCTTGTCCTAATTGATAGACGCACTTTGATTTTGAAAAATGGTGAGAAAAGAAGTTTTTCTTATGAAACGAAAGCATTAATATCATTTATCCCAATGAGGAGAATGTGTTTATGGCACCTAATCATGAAAAGTTAGGAGATTATTAAATTAATCCATGTTTGTCCCAATTGGCTGATGAAATTTGATTCTAAAAAATGGTGGGAAATAAAGTTTTTCTTATAAATCCAAAGCATCAGTGTCATTTATTCCAATAAGGAGAATGTGATTATGGTTCCCAATCATGAAAAGAAATGAGATTATTACATGAATCCATGTTTATCCTAATTGACAAAAGGAATCTGATTTTAAAAAATGGTGGGAAGTGAAGTTTTTCTTATGAAACCAAAGCATCAATTCATTTATCTAAATAAGGAGAAAGTGTTTATGGTGCCCAATCTTGAAAAGAAAAGAGATTATTTTGTGAATCCATGTTTATCCCAAATGACAGATGAACTTTGACTTAAAAAAGTGGTGGGAAGGGATGTTTTTCTTATGAAACTAAAGCATCAATATCATTTATCCCAATAAGAAGAATGTGTTTATGGACCCAATCATGAAAAGATAAGAGATTGTTATGTGAATCCATGTTTTTCCCAATTGACAGACAAAATTTGATTCTAAAAAATGGTGGGAAGTAAAGTTTTTATATAAAACCAAAGCATCAATGTCATTTATCCCAATAAGGAGAATAAGCTTATGGTTCCTAATCATGAAAAGAAAGGAGATTATTACATGAATCCATGTTTATCCTAATTGATAGATGAACTTTGATTCTAGAAATGCTAGGAAGAGAACTTTTTCTTATGAAACCAATGCATCAATTTATTTATCCCGATGAGAAGAATGAGTTTATGGTGCCCACTCATAAAAAAAAGAGAGATTATTATGTGAATATGCATTTATCTCAATTGATAGACTAGTTTCAATTCTAAAAATTTTAGAAAGAAAGCTTTTCCTTTAAAACCAAAGCATCAATGACATTCACCCCAATGGACTGTGCGAGCTTCTGGTAACTAATCCTAAAAAGAAAGAAGATTATTAAGTGAATCCATATTTGTCCTAATTGACAGAAAAACATTGATTCTAAAAAATAGTTGGAAGAAAAGCTTTTCTTATGAAACCAAAGAGTCAATGTCATTTATCCCAAGAAGGAGAATGAGTTCATGTTTCCTCATAATGAAAAATAAGGAGATTATTACATGAAATAATGTTTATCCCAATTGATAGAAGAATTTTGATTCGAAAAAAGGTGGGATGTGAAGTTTCTTTTATGAAACCAAAGCATTAATTCATTTATCACATTGAGGAGAATGAGTTTATGGTTCCTAATAATGAAAAGAAAGGAGATTATTACATGAACCAGTATTTATTCCAATTGATAGACGAACTTTGATTCTAAAAATGGTGGGAATGGAAGTTTTTCTATGAAACCAAGCATCCATAAGGAGAATAAGTTTTATGGTGCCCAATCATGAAAAGAAAGCAGATTACTACTTGAATTTATGTTTATCCCAATTGATAGACAAAATTTGATTCAAAAAAATGGTAGGAAGTAAAGTTTTTCTTATGAAATCAAAGCATTAATTCATTTATTCGAATGAGGAGAATGAGTTTATATTGCCCAATCATTAAAAGAAAAGAGATTATTGTATGAATCTGTGTTATTTTGAATTGAAAGACAAACTTTGATTCTAAAAAATGGTGGGAAAAGAAGTTTTTCTTATGAAACGAAAGCATCAATATCATTTATCTGAATAAGGAGAATGAATTTATGGTGCCTAATCATGAAAAGAAAGGATATTATTTTGCGAATCCATGTTTGTCCTAATTGACAGACGAACTTTAGTTCTAAAAATGGTGGAAAGATAAGCTTTTTTTTATGAAACCAAAGCATCAATGTCATTTATCCCAATATGGAGAATGAGTTTATGGTTCCTAATAGAGAAAAAAAGGAGATTATTATGTGAATATGTGTTTATTCCAATTGAGAGATGGACTTTGATTCTAAAAAATGGTGGGAAGGGAAGTTTTTCTTATGAAACCAAAGCATCAATATTATTTATCCCAATAAGGAAAATGCATTTATGGTGCCCAGTCATGAAAAGAAAGAAGATCATTGCGAGAATCCGTGTTTATCCCAACTGACTGATGAAATTTGATCCTAAAAAATGGTGGGATGTGAAGTTTTTCTTGTGAAACCAAAGCATCTATTCATTTATTCAAATAAGGAGAATAAGTTTATGGTACCCAACCATGAAAACAAAGGAGATTATCATGCGAATCCGTATTTATCCTAATTAACGGACGAACTTTGATTCTAAAAAGAGGTAGGAAGAGAAGTTTTTCCTATAAAACCAATGCATTAATATCATTTACCCCAATGAGGAGAATGTGTTTATGGTGCCCAATCAAGAAAAAAAAAAGGAGATTATTATGCAAACTGTGTTTGTCCCAATTGTCAAACAAACTTTAATTCTAAAAATGGTGGAAAAAAAAACCTTTTTTATGAAACCAAAGCATCAATGTGATTCATCCCAATGTGTAGAACGAGCTTATGATGCCCAAACATAAAAAGAAAGAAGATTATTATGTAAATCCGTGCTTGTCTTAATTGACAGATGAACTTTGATTTTGAAAAATGGTGAGAACAGAAGTTTTTCTTATGAAACCAAAGCATTAATATCATTTATTCCAATAAGGAGAATGTGTTTATGTGCACAATCATGAAAAAAAAGAAGATTTTTACGTGAATCCGTGTTTGTCCCAATTGATAGATAAATTTTGGTTCTAAAAAATGGTGGGAATAGATGTTTTTCTTGTTAAACTAAAGCATCAATATCATTTATCCCAATGAGGAGAATGTGTTTATGGCACTTAATCATGAAAAGTTAGGAGATTATTACATTCATCCACATTTGTCCCAATTGGCAGACGAAATTTGATTCTAAAAAATGGTGGGAAGTAGAGTTTTTCTTATGAAACCAAAGCATCATTGTCATTTATTCCAATAAGCATAATGTGTTTATGGTTCCCAATCATGAAAAGAAATCAGATTATTACATGAATCCATGTTTATCCTAATTGACAAAAGGAATTTGATTTTAAAAAATAGTGGGAAGTGCAGTTTTTCTTATGAAACCAAAGCATTAATTTATTTATCCGAATGAGGAGAATGAGTTTATGGTACCCAATCTTGAAAAGAAAAGAGATTATTATATGAATTCATTTTTATCCCAATTGGCAGACGAACTTTAACTTAAAAAAGTGGTGGGAAGGGATGTTTTTCTTGTGAAACCAAAACATCAGTATGATTTATCCCAATAAGAAGAATGCATTTATGCACCTAATCATGAAAAGATAAGAGATTGTTATATGAATCCATGTTTTTCCCAATTGACAGATGAAATTTGATTCTAAAAAGTGGTGGGAAGTAAAGTTTTTCATATAAAACCAAAGCATCAATGTCTTTTATCCCAATAAAGAGAATGAGCTTATGGTTCTTAATCATGAAAAGAAAGGAGATTATTATTTGAATCCGCGTTTATCTCGATCGATAGACGAACTTTGATTCTAAAAATGCTGGGAAGAAAACTTTTTTTTATGAAACCAATGCATCAATTCATTTATCCCGATAAGAAGAATGAGTTTATGGTGCCCAATCATGAAAAGAAGAGAGATTATTATGTGAATATGCATTTATCTCAATTGATCGACCAGCTTCAATTCTAAAAATTTTAGAAAGAGAAGCTTTTCCTTTAAAACCAAAGCATCAATGACATTCACCCTAATGGGCAGAGCGAGCTTCTGGTAACCAATCCTAAAAAGAAAGGAGATTATTAAGTGAATCCATGTTTGTCGTAATTGACAGACAAACATTGATTCTAAAAAATAGTTGGAAGAAAAGCTTTTCTTATGAAACCAAAGAATTAATGTCATTTATCCCAAGAAGGAGAGTGAGTTCATGGTTCCTCATAAAGAAAAATAAGGATATTATTACATGAAATAATGTTTATCCCAATCGAAAGAAGAATTTTGATTCGAAAAAAGGTGGGATATGAAGTTTCTCTTATGAAACCAAAGCATCAATTCATTTATCACATTAAGGAGAATGAGTTTACGGTTCCTAATAATGAAAAGAATGAGTTTACGTGAACCCATATTTATCCCAATTGATAGACGAACTTTGATTCTAAAAATGGTGGGAATGGAAGTTTTTCTTATGAAACCAAGCATCAATAAGGAGAATGAGTTTATGGTGCCCAATCATGAAAAGAAAAGAGATTATTGTGTGAATCTGTGTTTATCCCAATTGACAGATGAACTTTGATTCTAAAAAATGGTGGGAAGAGAAGTTTTTCTTATGAAACCAAAGCATCAATATCATTTACCCCAATGAGGAGAATGAGTTTATGGTGCCTAATCATGAAAGGAAAGGGGATTATTATACGAATCCGTGTTTGTCCTAATTGCCATATGAACTTTGATTCTAAAAAACGGTGGGAAAAGAAGTTTTTCTTATAAAACCAAAGCATCAATATCATTTATCCCAATCAGGAGAAGGAGTTTATGGTGCCTAATCATGAAAAGAAAGGAGATTATTATGTGCATCCATGTTTATCCTAATTGAAAAACAAATTTTAATTCTAAAAATGGTGGAAAGAAAAGTTTTTTTTTTATGGAAGCAAAGCATCAATGTCATTTATCCCAATAAGGAAAATGAGTTTATGGTTCCTAATAGTGAAAAAAAAGAGATTATTATGTGAATAGGTGTTTATTCCAATTGAAAGACAAACTTCGATTCTAAAAAATGACAGGAAGAAAAGTTTTTCTTATCAAACCAAAGCATTTATATCATTTTATCCTAATAAGGGAGTGTGTTTATGGTGCGCAACCAGGAAAAGCAAGAAGATTATTGCGAGAATTTGTGTTTATCCCAATTGACTAACAAAATTTAATTTTAAAAAATGGTGACATATAAAGTTTTTCCTATGAAACTAAAGCATCTATTCATTTATCTGAATGAGGAGATTAAGTTAATGGTGCCCAATCATGAAAAGAAAATGGATTATTATATGAATCCATGTTTATCCCAATTGATAGACGAATAATGATTCTAAAAAATGGTGGGAGTAAAAGTTTTTCCTATGAGCTTGAAGCATCATATCATTTATGCCATTAAGGAGAATGAGTTTATGGTGCCCAAGCAAGAAAAGAAAAGAGATTACTACATGAATCTATGTTTTTCCCAATTGACAGACGAACTTTAATGCTAAAAATGGTGGAAAGAGAATTTTTTTGTGAAACCAAATTATCAATGTCATTTATCCCAATGACTAAAACGAGCTTAAGATGCCCAGACATGAAAAGAAAGAAGATTATTATGTAAATCCATGTTTGTCCAAATTGACAAGTGAACCTTGATTTTGAAAAATAATGGGAAGATAAGTTTTTCTTATGAAACCAAAGCATCAATATCATTTATCCTAATGAGGAGAATGCATTTATGGTGCCGAATCAAAAAAAGAAAAGAGATTATTACATGAAACCATGTTTATCCTAATTGACAGATAAAATTCGATTCAAAAAAGTGGTGGGAAATGAAGTTTTTCTTATGAAACCAAAGCATCAATCTATTTATCCAAATGAGTAGAATCAGTTTATGGTGTCCAATCATGAGAAGAAAGGAGATTATTATTTGAACCCATGTTTATCTCAATTAATAGATGAACTTTGATTCTAAACAATATTGGGAAGAAAAGTTTTTCTTATGAAACCAAAGCATCAGTATCATTTATCCTAATAAGTAGAATGCATTTATGATGCCTAATCATTAAAAGAAAGAAGATTATTATACGAATCCATGTTTGTCCCAATTGATAGATGAACTTTAATTCTAAAAATGGTGGAAAGAGAAGTTTTTCCTATGAAACCAAAGCATCAAGATCATTTATCCCAATGAGAAGAATGTGTTTATAATGCCCAATCATGAATAGAAAGGAGATTATTGCATGAATCTGTGTTTATCCCAATTGACATATGAAATTTGATTCTAAAAAATGGTGGGAAGTGAAGTTTTTCTTCTAAAACCAAAGTATTAAGCCATTTATCTGAATGAGGATAATGAGTTTGTGGTGCCCAATCATAAAAAGAAAATAGATTATTGTGTGAATTCGAGATTATCCCAATTGACAGTTGAACTTTTTATCCTAATTGGTAGTCGAACTTTGATTCTAAAAAATAATGGGAAAAGAAGTTTTTCTTCAGGAACTAAAACATCAGTATCATTTAGCCCAATGAGGAGAATGTGTTCATGGTGCCCAAATAAGAAAAGAAAAGAGATATTACGTGAATTCATGTTTATCCCAATTGATTGATGAACTTTAATTCTAAAAGTAGTGGAAAGATAAGCTTTTTTAATGAAACCAAATCATCAATGTCTTTTATCCTAATGAGTAGAACGAGCTTGTGGTGCCCAATCTTAAAAAAAAGAGTTTATTTCGGAATCCGTTTTTATCCAAATTGATAGATGAAATTTGATTCTAAAAGTGGTGGGAAGCAAAGTTTTTCTTATGAAAAGCAAGCATCATTATCATTTATCCCAATGAGGTGAATAAGTTTACAAGGCCCAATCATGAAAGGAAAGGAGATTATTATATGAATCTGTGTTTATCTCAATTGACAAACAAACTTTGATTCTAAAAATAGTGAGAAGTGAAATTTTTCTTATGAAACCAAAGCATCAATATCATTTATCCCAATGAGAAAAATATGTTTATGGTGCCCAATCAAGAAAATAAAGGAGAGTATTGTGTGAACCTATGTTTATCCCAATTGCTAGATGAAATTTGATTCTAAAAAAAAGTGAAAAGTGAAGTTTTTCCTTATAAAACCAAAGCATCAATTCATTTATCTAAATGAGGAGTATGAGTTTATGGCGCCCAATCATGAACAGAAAGGGAATTATTATATGAATTTATGTTTGTCCTATTTGACAAATGAGCTTTGATTCTAAAAAATGGCAGGAAAAAAGTTTTTCTTATAAAACCAGAGTATCAATATCATTTATCCCAATGAGGAGAAAGTGTTTATGGTGCCCAAACATGAAAGGAAAGGAGATTACTATGCAAATCCATGTTTGTCCCAATTGATTGATGAGCTTTAATTTAAAAATGGTGGAAAAAAAGTTTTTCCTATGAAACCAAAGCGTCAATATCACTTATCCCAACGAATTGAATGAGTTTATGGTGCCTAATCATGAAAAGAAAAGAGATTATTGCGTGAATCTATGTTTGTCCTAATTGACAAACAAACTTTGATTTGAAAAAATGGTCAGCAGGGAAGTTTTTCTTATGAAACCAAAACATCAATATCATTTATCCCAAAGAGGAGAATGAGTTTACTATGCCCAATCATGAAAAGAAAAGAGATTATTATGTGAATCTATGTTTATCCAAATTGATAGATGAAATTTGATTCTAAAAATGGTGGGAAGCAAAGTTTCTCTTATGAAAAGAAAGTGTTAGACCTTTTAGTGGTGAATGAAATCAAGAGGGCGGTGAATTAATTTCTCAAAATTTTGATAAATTAAAATTTTGATAGACAAACTTGAGAAATCCACACAATAAACTTTCAGAGTGTAATTTAGTGAATGGAAATAAATAATCAATGGAAAGGGAAAGAAGAAGCAAACTCAAAGATTTATAGAGGTTCGGCCTCAATTGCCTACGTCCTCTACCTCAGCCTCACTTGCCTCGGATTTCCACAATTCACTAACTTGAATTGTTTACCTTTCAAGGACAAGGTATAACCTTTACACTCTCTATCTTTTAAGGCTTAGATAGAAACCTTTA